>OX375865.1:72024778-72287880 GCA_947359475.1 Heligmosomoides polygyrus bakeri
TGGCCTCTTCATTCTCGACACAGCGGCGACTGCGCGCGCTTCTGAGCTTCTGGTACGGAAGACGGGTCTTCTCAGTTTGTGGATCCAGAAGACGAGCCCTTCGTCGCCCACAACAAGCGTCCTGATTCTGAGTCTTATCACCGACGTCTTCCGTGAGCATTTGAGGACCACTAATGGTAAGGGAGTGGTGGAGAAGGGCAGTAAGGGGGACCTCTAGGGTGAACCAGAAGAGCGACCAGGAAGGAAAGGAACAACCTCGAGGAGAGACCAGGACAGGGAAACCAGCAAGAAGAGACCAATATGGTGTCAACAGTAGAAACAAAGAAGTGTGCCAGGGGTTGGGACCAGGAAGGTGGGGATTAAAGAGGGGGAAGGAAGACCAGTAAAGACGGACCAGCAATTAGATCCAGTAAGAAGCGAGTGAGGGGGAACCTGGCTTCCATGTCAACGATATCTGGAAACGCTAGCTGTTGAGCATGAGAACAGTTGTGGAGGAGCAACCTGAGGAACAGAAGTACTGCGCAGCACAAACCAATGACCTTAATGACCGGTCCGGAGAAAATGTCTATGTTGAAGGTACCGAAGTGGTGAACTGCCTGATGCCGATAAAGTACGCACCAGGTCCTAGATGTTAACGAATTTTATGTTTTACAAAAGCAACTTTCCATAGGTCAGTGATGCTGCAAAGTCGCGCGAAGAGCGCAAGTGCGAGACACGTCGTGAGACGTGTCGGAGCACTTGTATTAGGTTGTCCCATAAGTCCTTGCAGTGTTTTTCAACGATTCACTGCAGACTTCGCCGGCGGTATCTTGCATAGCGCTGCATAGCTTTCGAAAGAGAATGGTTTGCCCTATCAGACCATTTATTGCATTTCTTTTTTCATCTTGAATTTTGTCAATTTTTAGGTCGTTGAAGTGAAAAGTGAAGAAGTGAAAAAGTCGCCATTTACGCACTTGTTCTCTCCGCCTAGGTTTGTGATTTTCTGCGCAGTTTTTTATAGCACTTGGACGACAATGTTCTGTACTACAAGAATACGTGTTGGTCCTATTTTCTCACTTGTCCTTTATTGATTTTTAGGCCACCAAATTGGGAATTCCGACTTTTCCGTCGGAATTTTTACCAAAACTCCGGTTCTGTGGTTAGACTTTTTGCTTGGTGTTATATGCGTTTGGAAGAGGATGTCTTGTTCAGTAAGAATTTATGTCGCGTTTATTGGATTTCTGTCGAATGTCAACAACTGAAGAAGCAGAAGGAGTTGTTGGTGAAGACGATTTTTCTCTTTTTGGCATTTTGTTGATATTCAATAGAAATCAATAAATGCAACTCGAATTCTTATAGAGCAAGACATTTTCTTTCGAACGACATATAAAGCCGAGCAAAAAAGTCCAACCACAGAGCAGGAGCTGTCGGCAAAAATAACCATCCTCCTTCGGACGTCCCAATTTGATGGCCTAAAAATCAATAAAGGACGAATGAGCAAATAGCACTAACACATAATCTTGTAGTGCAGAACATTGTCATTACAAGTGCTATAAAAAACTGCACAAAAAATTACAGACCTAAGCGGAGAGAACAAGTGCGCTACTTTTTCACTTTTTCACTTTTCACTTCAACAACCTAAAGATTGACAAAATTCATGATGAAAAAAGAAATGCAATACAAATTCTGATAGAGTAAATCTTTCTCTTTCGAAAGCTATGCAGCGCTATGCAAGGGACCGCGGCGAAATCTGCAGTGAATCGTTGAAAAAAAAACTGCAAGGACTTATGGGACAACCTAATATAACCATAGTTGATGATGAGATATGGTGAATAGTTCTTGGATTGTGATAAGACATCCAACAGCATATATATATATATATATATATATACAGGGTGGCCGATAAGTATTGTCGTCGCGCAAAACGTCATATTCTCAATTATGTGCGAGATTTTTAAATACTTATCATTCTTCAATATAACCAACAACATGTAGATTGGATTTCGCAAGAATGCTTCAAAGTGACTTCCCTTAGCTTTTACGCAGGCCTCAAATATTGGTTTCACTGACTACACGGTGCGCCGCAGGTAGCTGGCATTGATTTCTGCCTAGGCTTGATTTAGTTCGCGGCAAAGCTGGGCCAAATTGGTGATGGTGCTTCTTCCCAACTTCTGCTCTAGGTATCCCTTTAACTCAGAGTCCAGGGGATTTGAATCCGACATGTTAGATGGCTATTGATCCTTCGTTAGGTATCCAGGGAAATTGGTTTCAAATACGCAATCGTCATCCTCGCTCCAGGTCCAAGAGCCCAGTCTTGTTCAAAGATCATGTGGGAATTTTTTTCGTAGAAGGGGAAAACTACTTTCTTGAGAACCTCCTCTTGGTAGGTTTCAACGTTGATTTTCACGTTTCTTTCCACGAAAACCTGCGGCGTATTCAGGTTTGCAGTGATACCAGCCAACATCATCAGGCCTTTAGGGAACAACGATTTTGTGACGATCTTCCTTTTCCGAGTGTGTTTTTGATTGGGTTTGAGGAGCTTGTAATCATCATAAGCATTGTGTGCGACTTCGATCGTGGAAATTTTCTCATCTGTCCACAGCGCATCATCGACGCGGCGCACTGAGAAAAGCCGAAGCAGCTCCTTGAACTTTTCCTCTTGGTTTTCCTTAGCTGCCTCTGTCGACCGCTATCCGTAGAGCAGGCGATAGCTGCAAAGTCATAGTTCATTATGAACAATTAGCTGGACAGTAGAGCAAGCGATTCCGAGGCTCTTTGCGATCATATTAAGAGATATGCAGTCGTTTCTGTAGACTCTCTTCGCACGGTTCCTCTTGTATTCGCAGAACGAGACGACCTGACTTTATCTTTATGCTGACGTTTCCTTTATCCTCCCACTACTTGCTGATCCGTTGAACTGTTCTTAATGGAATACTGAGCTTCCTCGCAATGGCGGTGGTAGACTCTCCGTCTTCAGCGAGGCGGGCTATTGCTTCTCGATGAGGATACGATCTCGTAGAGGCCATAAATAAAAATTCTCATATATCACAAGAAATTGGATTTAGTGTGGTAAACGATGGACGAAAAGGCATAGGATTTCAAGAAAATATAAGAGAAACAGATGCGCGAACATCGCGACAATACTTATCGGCCACCCTGTATACCTTCACCCATTCGAACATAGAGATAGTTCTTCATTCTCTTTCATCAAAGCTCCTTTCAATAACCAGAACTGTCTACAGAGTGGAGCGGTTGGTATCGTGGTTATAGCTGGCTCCGAGACCGCAGTGCAGAGCTAAGGGTGCTAGCTACAGAAGACGCAGTGAGCTTTATTAGCGTCCTGTGTGGCACAGCGGATGATTGTGCTATAGACAGCTCAACGACTGAAGCGACGGTTGTGGGCAGTGTATGCAACTAATGTGATCTCTAGGCTTACCAGAGATTCGGTAAAGGTACTAGATCTCGCTCACGCCACCAGTTCTGCCCTCCGGAAGAAGACAGAACCTCTTCAACATTCTTCGTTGTGGGACTTCGTTTCTGGTCCGCTTTTTTAGATGCCGTGTCTATAGAAGTGGACTGCGTCATCCTAAAAATGCTAGGTTGGAGGCGGACTACTTGGACAGTTAAACATGAATATAGGACTGTTCTCGAGCACTTTGTCCGAAGGAAATAGCACAACGATGTTGAAATAAATAATTTATTCCTTGCACTCAGGCGTCACATATGATCCATTCACTGGAAGTGATATTCCGGTACGAACCACAGCAATAGAATTTTGACAAGGACGTGGTTGTAGTCGAACGATTCGAGAACAACTGCACGAAGCACGGGCTTGCTAACGGAGATCGCGTAGCCTCCTGAAGGGCGTTCGCCGTAGATATCACACCGATTATCACTCCTCCACCTAAAACAACAATGGCAGAAAAATCACAGAACAAGTAAATGACAAGTCGTTCTTAAAATACGAAAAGATACTATTTTCCATAGAAGACGGATCTCTACAAGAGTGAGGTTTTCGCCCTCAGCCTTTAGATACCTTTCGTAAGTTTTAGACAACATAAGAACAAGAAATGACTGCTGTTAATGCAGAAAAGGTCAGGCGGTCGGAGAAGGCCGTAGGCAGTACACCGAATCGAGGTTCTTGGTTCTGGTGCCATCCAGGACTACAAGGCGCTCCACCCCTGAGATCGGCGAATTGGTACCATACTTACAAGGGAAAGGTCTCAGGCGTGTTTAGTTGGAAGAGGTAGAGAGGCACTGACGTGCTCGTCCGGTTGAACATCGTATCTCATTCTAGGCGAAATTCGTATTCAAACAGCCTCTACGGTATCCCATAAAAGCAGAATGCGTTGCGTATCCCAAATAGGGACTGACTAACCTGATACTAATGTTTCCCCAAAGGGGTCGCCTGTATGCAGCAAATGTGAATTCACTCATATTTTACGTGTTGAGATTGGTATGATAACCTTCCTAGAACACTTGTCTCGGTAAATACGAGCTAAGCGATTATTTGCGAAAGCACTCCAAACGAAAACATGCTAAAAATCAAACCGATGACTATTACATCTTCAAGGATTTCCTTTATTTCAGAAACGACGACTACCTCTATATGAAATGGCGTACAGATCTTAGAAAAAATGTTGTGCTCCTTATAATAGACTTACATTACTAGAGAATTGTCGAAAATCAAGCAGAGTATAGTAGTTCAATAGTCTAATAGCTTAGACGTCAGAAGCTACTGCGCTTTGCTATAATAACTTAGACATCAGAAGCTACTGCGCTTTGCTACCGCATGACATAGGCGCTGAAGGAGAAAAAGCTGTGCCGAAGGCGAACTCACATATTACGATGGTTTCAATCAGCAGTCGAAACTTGGCCGTCTTTTCGAACACTCTGAACAATTGTGCCATGTCTGGTGTTTGTTTGGAAAACACCAACTACATCTCTTAGAAAATGAACCGCTTACTGCCTCATTGTAGGAATACAGTTGTTATCTTCACTTGCTGTGGCTCCTCTTTGTGGCGCCTCGTTCCTAAGTTTGTCACTCGTTTGCAGGTAAAGTGAGAAAAGTCCAGGAAAGACCAATGTGAGCATCGTCATCGAGGAGCTCCCCACCTGAAGCTCATGTTAGCGTTCGCTGCTGCTTGGGAGATTACGATAGAGAAAGACAATGAGGTTGTTTTTGAGCACAAGGTAAACCAATCTAAAAGACGCATCTCTTAACTCACCAGATCTAGGAATACTCCAAAATTTGGAAGCAGCGATGCTGCCATGGTGGTAAGAAATAGAACTGCGGTTCGTACAACGAAGCGTCCAATGCCGAATTCTGTAAGAAACGGTGTTCTTACGCACAACTGCATCCCATTCTGGAACGATTTTTCTTGAAGACTTTCTGTTAGGGTAATTTCGCGTTTTCGACGATCGCTCGACTTCATGGGTTACAGGGCGTATCCACATATGAGTGGTGACAAGGAGTTTCATTGAATGTTTCTCTCGCGGATCTGTTCTCCTCGGGCCGAGCCCCTTTTCCTGTAGCCCCTTTTTAATTTGGCAAAATTCATATTTCTCATCAACAATTGACTCTGCATACGAGCAGTTGCTAGCTGTCGAATCCTGATCGCTTTGATCGCTGATCGCTTTCCTTGAGCCGTGTGGTAGATCATCTTTAATTCAAGCACCACTTTTCGAAGGTTCACTGACAACGTCGAGAAAATTAGAAAAACCCGTAATCTGATTATTTTCCGCTATTTATTTGAAGGCGTAAAGCCGACGAATTTCACAGAAAATTACATAATAATGATCAAAATTCTTGGCCAGGTAGAGAAAACTACATGCTGTTGAGTATGCCATAAGTATAAGCTAAAAATATTCAAAATTGGCTTATTCTGGCCAATTATGTAGAGAGATAGATGTAACGGCGGGATGTGGCCGCCGTCCAGGTTTCATATGTCACCGAATCTTTCGTTGTTTTTTCTAGAACCACTATATGTTACCTACACCATTGGATAGGTCTCCTAAATTGGATTGGGATGGTAACCTTTCCTTTTTGAATAGGCCACATTGAAGGGAGTTATGGGAAAATGGCGGAAGTGTCGGTCTTTTTGCTCTACTCCACCCAAAACCAAAAGACGAGAGCGGTATCGTTACTTGCTTCTGCTTCGACGAAGCCATTACGCTTGTCCACCACTCCGTAGAAAAATATAAACAAAAAAACAGCGAATGAAATTGGATTTTAGTCTGGACCTCGTTACTGCTTTCAATTTTGCTTCGATGTGGTACGTTCGTCAGTATGTTCTGTCACACCAGGGTTTTGGGTGACTCTTCATTTTCCTGGCCTAAAATGCCAGCTCTCCGCCGTCTTTAGAGGCCTGTACGCGGTGTGACCTTCACTGGCATTCTTTTCCAGGGCACGCGTCGTCTGCAAGGACATTCGATGCACAGAGCAATAACACAGAGAAGCCGGACGAGAGAGACGAACTGGACTGAATTGGAGCCACCCCACAGAGAAGAATAAAGATGAGGAAGGCATAAGTCAGTCCCTTCATTTGGCTCGTACAATCACTTGCGGTGTTTAGACGATGAGCTAAAAAGAGTTTTATCTTTGACAGACCTTTTGAAGATTTTGGTTTGAATCCAGAGCACATGTGGTTGTCACCCCTTCGTACACCTTTCTTGTGTCTCCTAGTGGGCTATCTTCACATACACGTACTCGTTTGACAGAGGACATAGGAGACATCAATGACGTACCCTGGTCACGATAAGCCATTTGTCCCCACTGATGAACTGACCGCGGATGGATCCTGCACCTGATATCCTGATACTCTGCGGCGGTGATCCCATATGGCAGTTTCTCTCTGTGGTTTGGTCTCCGTAGTGCTGATAGCCCAGTTCGAAAATGCTGGGCTAGTAGAGATGCATCGTGAAGTGGAACGCAAACAAGAGCCTGCGACACGGCACGTAGACCTCGGAAGACGACAGAAAGTTGAAAGGCCGGCCACGCGAACGAGGGTCGCCCTATGAACCTTGTCCAGTAGTTTCTCTCATATGTACTTGTGGAAGTCGCGACGTACGGTGCCGCGCTTTCAAGGCGGAAGAAGTTGGGATCCTACTTGAAGCTCGTCTCACAGATCCTAGAACTGCACTCGAATAGACCACTGAGTGGCTGTTCCTCCCCCAATTCAGTTGATCTGCGTAAGCATCCCTTTGCCTTTCCGGAGTAACAAAGAAGCTTTTGCAGGGTTTCTGCTATACAATTTCCTCTACGGGCACTGAATTTTTTCATCAATGAACAGTGAATCTTCTGCTATTAACCTGGGCGAATCGGATCTACTCGCACCTATTAATCATATTAAAAGCATGGACATGCCTAACAATGATCTCAACAAATGGAACTAACCATATTTTACGCCAACGAATTCCTCAACACCTTGGTGAAGGGGATTGATGATGATCAGAATGGAGAACAGAACATGGAGTGTGATCAAAACGCTAATCAAAAGGCGAAGAGTCGGCGTCTGCAAAATCCGAAGCATGGCAATAATTCATTAGTGATTCTAGTCACCTCACCTGGATCGACGAAATAATTGAGTCTGATATGGATGTACCGTATACCGCATAGCCGCCGAGCGCTACCGGGGCATAAAGAAGGAACAGAACTAAAAAAAAACTCGGGTGTATTTTTTAGATGTGGATCATTTGAGGAGCTAATCGAATGCAAGACCTCCTACCTGCGTAGCTAAGAATAACGGCCTTCGTGAAGTAGCGGGGCTCTGCCATGTCATGCTGAATTGTTGGAAACACCGGATGTCCACCGTAGGCGAAGACTATGGTTCCGAAGCCGAGGGAGAACTGCCGAGCGGAAACTTCTGCGTACGACGCGGCCTAAAGATGCGGAGGTTAATCCATAGGTGACTGTGGCTTAATCCATTCTAGCGCCTATGTACAGTGATCATGTGATGTGGCTTCGCCGTATGTTCGACTGCAGCATCAGCTATTTAGTTTGAAGATAACAGAGGCAAGCGTCTAACAATGAACAGGGGCTGACAGATTAATATAGTGGGAAATTGTGCCCCGAACTGAAAGCAAACGTAAAAATACTTTGGTAGTACAATGTTGGAAAATTCACAAAAAAATGTTTATGGCACTGTACCAGTTTCCCGGCCAAATGTGGAAGTGGATAGATGCACTGAATATTCTGGAGTCAATGGGACATGAATAGAAACAACAAGGCCAGCAACTTTAGTTGGCTGCGCTACATACATACATGTCCCAATACTCTACAATGCGTTTACTTTCTAGAGGTGGTCAGGAACACTCGGCCAGCACTGCAAGAAGGCGAACAACTGCAATCCTGTGGAGGAAAAAGGCTTCTGACTGCAAAATGGTGTCCCGCTTCAACTTCAGAGGATAGGATTGCACCTGCTCTCGTGCGAAGCGTCAGGATAACCGGAAACAGGTAAGGTTCGTCAACATTTCTAGTAGTTTCATCCAGAACTTGAGAATTTTTCGAGAAAAAAAACTTTTCTACAGCACTGGATTTTCATTTTGGAAGACATTCCGGCAAGGAGAGCTTTAGAGGCATTCCGGATTTGCACAAGAAATCTTTCCGCTACGAGTGACTTTCCGCCGTAGGCAGGTCCGAAATGCTATGTCTGTCAAGGCTCTTGGTGGCGGGCAGATAAAAACTGATGCATCACGCGCAGGCCTCTGAAGACAAGAAATCGAAACCTCAGACCATGCTAAATAAAAATCCACCTAAGAACCTCGTGTTGCACGAAAAAAAAAACGCAGCTGACTAAAACGAGGATTGGCTCTCGATTTTCGACAATTCGAGAACTGTTTTCAAAGCAAAGCATACGGAACGTAGCATCAACATTAGGCATGACATCTAAGCATCTACATACTTCAATTCTCATCGAATTCTACATTTAAAAGTTGCATTTTTGGACGTATATTTTTTTGGGCGCGTGTAGCGTAGTCGGAGGAGGTGCGACTGTCGCGTGCACCCGATACCAGGTTCCTGGTGCGGATTTTCCGCCCAGGCCAACCAAGCCTTCCATCCCTCCGGGGTAGGTGAATTGGTACCAGACTTGTCTGGAAAGGATAAAGCGCTGACTTCATCGGCTGGCCACCGCAAGTCATTGTATGGCCAAATACGCATTCATGTCGCCTCCACGACATCCCGTAGAAGTAGAATGCGCTGGCGCATCCCAGAAGGGATTGAGTAACGCCGTCCTTTATCCTTTATCCTTTATTTTTTTATTTTTATTTGTTCGTCTACATTTTGTTACAATGAAGACGTGACATTGATGTGCACAGCGGTCTCACAGGACGATGATCCATTTCCGAAATCCCTGCGTGCCCCGTCTTTCGACGCTTATCCCTCTAAAGAGGAGGCAGTTCATAGTCAGAAGAATGGCTGGCATTTATGGAGCTCACGGATGTTAAGGGAAGTTGTTGCAAGTTTTGCTACCACGGAGTTTTGTTCACTAGCAGCTTTTTTCCGTGATCAGCGATGGCCTGTTTTAGAACGATGTCTCATATCAAACAGACATAGTTGACACACAGGGGGTACGGGTTATGCATATCAATGGTGAAGTGGTAACAAAAGCCGCAAGTTTTCCATTTCTCTAAACTTCGAAAAAAATTCTGGTGAAGGAAAACGAAAAATGAATCTGACTCCATCTGAATTTTGTGATTCTTTAAAAATTGTTAATAATGGCTTTGTCAATAATGACTAGCTGGCTGTAGTACAACACGTTAGCCAATTACCCGCTTATAGCCGAAGCTCAGATACCTGTCTCAAATTAAGGAAGTCAAACTCAAGGAACTACCTCATAGCAGGTAGGTATGTCCATGGAAGTCCCAATAAGGATTAGAACAACAGCGACGGTGGTGGAGAGTGCTGCGCCTATCGACACCTGCCTGGAGAAGCGTGATAACTGCTTTGCACTGCACAGAGCTGTCGACAAGGCGTGATCTTTACCAGAAGTTCATTGGGCTTCGGAGCATCATGAACGGCCAGAGAAACACGGAGACGGCGAAGAGGCAGAGGCAAAAATGCAGCGAGTAGCCGAAGAGATGCAGGAGGTCGGAGATGTTGCGAGCGGCCAGCAGCGAGAAGACGGACGCACCCCCGAAGAGGGTGATCTGGATGAGTGCATGGGCGACAATACTGAAAGCAAGGCATCTTCACGTAAATCGCACGAAATAAGTGAAGTGATCTTCAAAACTGGCACAGCGTTCAAGCAATCGTTGGTATTCTTGAAGCTCCTGGCTTCGAAGAGAGAGGGTAAACTTCGCTATTGCACAGGTTTCGATCAAAGCTTGCACCACAACGTCGTTCAAAAGCAGCACGTATTTTTGAACCTTCTCTCTAACGCACATTACCCGCAAAACCCTTTGGTAAAAAAAGCATCGCTGCAAAAGAAGCTCTAATGGCGGACCTGTCGAAATTCCGCTGGCCATTGAACTAGACAAAATTAACTTATTGAACCGCAGGAGAATATTAGGTCGATACATCATTTTCGGACGTTTACAAACGTTTTCATTTACGAGGATTTTGAGCTCACTGTGAGCAACGGCTCCTACATGAAAGAAAGCTTCGATAGTGGAAGCAACACTATATAAAGCAAGACCCAGCATTCACTTCAACCTCTTTAGCATGTTTGGATCCTCATATACATATTACTGCAACTTTTCCGGGCGCTGGATAGAGACGCGACATTGAAGCACCGAAACAGTAGCATTTCTTTGTAAAACGTGGGATTTTTATTTTATTTTGTGCAGTATTCAACAACTATGCGATGTATAGACGGACACGGAGAGCCGTTCACATTTTCAGGTTCAGACTTGAATTAAGCAAACTGACAGAGTTTATGCGAGCGATTCAACAGGCAGCAATGGTTGCAAAGGGTTCCCTTTATCTTCTGGCTCGCCTAGGTGAACAAGATGGCCCAGAGGGCTCTCAAGGTCGACTGACCTGCCGTAGCCTCCGATAGAGCGATCCGCCATTTCGGCGTACGGACTGCGACACGGCTCCAGGTACTGCGGCCAGCGCCTTTGCATGATCAGCCAGTTCTCACCCAGCTGCTTCGCTGTTCGAGCCATCACCACCGCGAGAACAAGGAGAAGAATTGGACCACCGATCAGACCTAAATTGTGGAGAGATTGAGGCAGGTTTAAGTTGCTCAGCCAATATTTTCTTCAATATTAATTTTCCTGTCAGGCTGAGCAAAAAAAGGCATGAACATCAGATGAATACATCTGAGTACCAACTGAGGAGCCCTAATAGATAGTTTGTTGATCATTAACAACGCAGCAACGAGCCAAAACAAATGCAGTACTCAGCAGTGGGAGTAACCTATTATTATGCACTGTGAAGGTTTTAAAGAACTACAGGAACAGACCTTCAAGAGCGCATGTGGGGCGTGGATGCAATCATGAGGAGAAGAGAATATATGGAAAAATGTGTCAGCGTAGTTGGAGGGACGGGACGGGTATTCGCTTTCAGCGCTTCCTTTTATTAAACACCCCCTTTGATTAGAGAGCCATTCTAAAAGTCGAATTGCAATGTATTGAATGCTGGCTCTTTGGGATTTGATGGTACGCAAAAAATGGCTACGCTTAGAAACTGCTAATCTTCTAAGACTTTCTATGCATGCCTCCCAACACACCCTAGATTTTCGTATAAAAAATGTGAAAACCACTTAAAACCTTTGACCGACAGACACAACAATATGAACCGTTTTGAATAAACGAAATTGAAGAGACTTTTTGCTGTTAGAATCGACGCTCATATTCAGGAAGAGCGACAACTCTAACAGCGAAAGAAAAAGGACGTGCTAGCGGTTTCCCGTCCATGCGCCCAACTTCGTACCTGTAGAGGACTAGCTGTGAAATTGCTCCTTCCTTAGATTTTTGAGCTTTATTTATATACTTTCTTAGAGAATAGGTGCTGCTCTACCCATCGTACAAAATAGGAGAGTCCAGCATCGCCTTTAGAACAAATAAGAAATGAAATTCTGTAAAAGGTGCTGCGACGTGCCCTGCACTGCTGCCCACACGACCTGAGGGCTCTTGTCAAGCCAAGAGTGGCCACTTATGACTAACACTGGTCTAGAGTGCTGCCTGAGCAATTAGGGTTTTAAGAACCACATTTGGTTCATTGCTGCCGTTTTTATACGTCTCAGTTTTGGTTGCATTATCTATGTTCCACCCTGTTGTATGATGAGTTCATAAGTACGACGTCGAGGATGTGAAACCGGGCAATGTCTTTCTGTTTTGCGATGGCACCTCGCGCTGGTCGTCCTGTTCAGTCAAGGCGACGACTCTTTAATAGCTTAGAGGAACTAGGAGGTTATTATTGGTGCTTTCCATCAGAGCTTTACCTTTTCAGCACCGCTTGTTCACAAGGGTACATGAAGTTCTTGAGAAAGGCCACGTCTACGGGAGATCGCGTACTAGTGAGTTGGATTAAGTGAGGAGTCATGATATGGAGCAAATGCGCGGAAGGTGCACACCTACGAAGGTTCTTCGCTTTTGCCTACGACTAGAGTTTCCAATGAATTTTTCTGATAGTGCTGTTAATCTCAAGCTTTTCTCTTGGTAGAACCTCGCCATTTGTTTGAACTACGTATATGTTTTGTGCCTCTCGCCTCTGTGCAGCCAACACCAAGGCGAAGTAAGAGCAAGGAAGTAAAAAGAAGTACGTTTGAAACTTCGACACGAGACAAATGTTAATCTGATATTTTGAGCCCGCTGAAGTTCCCATATTTAAATCTGTACGAGCAATCGCTGCGACAGGTTGGAAAAATAAAATTAGCTTAATGAAAATCTGTAGCACTGTACGTTTACGACGGCGAAGTGCATTATCTCTCGCAGCAAAGGCTTGAAAAACCTCCAGTACATGAAGTTGAAAAAGGTAGTGCTTCGCAACTCCATTAAGCTAGTGAGAACAGCGCGGTCAAATATGACGTAGGAACAGAAACGAGTTCCGCTGTCGAACAAAGTCAAAGCTGATGTTAAAGGAAATCCTGGTATCAATTTCCACATGATCCAATAGAAACGTGTTGCGCAGCAAGTCATTTATATCAGCTCGGACCGAAGGTTTCCAGTTTTTTAACGTCTTGGTTGTGCTTATTTATTTATTGCATCTCTTTTATCGCAACGGCACAAACAAGTATCCACGTGCTTCTTTTGCGAAAAGTTCAGCGTTCCTGTTCGGATTCCCTTCAATCAGAGCGGTCCAGTCTCTCATGGCTTCTTTTGTCCTTGTCCCTCTGTATCTTGCGATGTCGTCCAGCCATCTTGTTCTTGGTCTTCCTTTGTTTAATCCCCCTTGATGGCTTTATAGGTTGTTTTTGGTACAACACACTGAGTAGAAAAAACAACATGTAGTTTCGTTAGTTAGTTTAGTTATTTAGTTATTTAGTTTTTTAGTTTCGCATGCATATGAAATATGTGTCTTCCTAATGTAAAGATTTTGGCGGTCATGTCCGTTCCGCCACGAGGTGCCACTGGAAACTGTTCGCTTTTGCGAGCCGAGCTGAACACGGACACTCGAATGCGGGCGACAGGCCCTTGTGACAGACCGCCCTACGAACAGCCCATGCCACATCATATGGTTAATAGTGCTAAACGTTCCACGGGATAACGCTGTGGCGTCCGCGGGAGCCACTCGCAAAACCCGACGAGTGTAAAAAGTATGCGATGCTCCCTGATGTGAGGACGGCTTGGGGCAACTGAGCAGCCCGAAGGTCCCACAACGTAGGAAAGACCCGCGTGGCAGCGCTGAATGTGGATACGTTGTTGGGCCGCTCCTTTGAGTTGGCAGGGGTACTGGAACGAAGAAAGATTAACTTCTGTGCGCTGCCTAGGCTATAAAACCGTTCTGTGTGGCAGTCCTTGGACAACCATCGGTGTTGGCATAATCGTCTCCGAACGCTTTAACGCACCGGTGGTGTAAGGCGAACATCGCTGCCCGGAAAGCAGAAGATGCGGGTTCGAGTCCCGCCTGGCGCAAGAGTTTTGATCGCAACAAAACATCCTGTAACAGCATATAGCTCTCTCTACCAGCCGCTCCAGGCTTAAACAAATGTATTAAAGCATTGTTACTAGTAAGGTCTTCAGCTTAACCAGTTCCATGCTGATATCAGCGGCTGGCCCATCCCCGTACCACGGGTGGGTGCTGACAGACCTCGAGGATATCGCGGATGTTACGTGCGGTCAAACAGCGCCAGTGGTGTAGGGCGAACATCGCTGCCCGGAAAAGAAGATGCGGGTTCGAGTCCCGCCTGGCGCAAGAATTTTGACCGCAACAAAACATCCTGTAACGGCATATAGCGTCTCCGAACTGTTTCGAGACGCGATAACAAGCGTGGAACGTTTCAAAGTCCGCTTGATGAAGGCCATTATCGCTGCAGAATGGCGGGGGTATCATCTTTTCTTTGCATATGCCCACAGACTGGCTCCACAGCTCTGAGTGATCCCAGGATGAATTTTGGAGTCTGCTTGATGAGAAGACAGCAAAAGTGCCGTCACAAGACATAATTGTTGCCACAGGTGACCTTAACGGGCACGTTGCCGCTGCGAATAACGGGCACAGCTGTCATGGTTGTCTCGGTTTTGATTCATGTGTCGCTCATGGTGAGCATATCTTCAAGTAAGCGGAGTCGTACGAACTGACCATCGTGAACACCAGTTTCCGAAATCGTTAATCCAACCTTATATCATTCTACAGAGGGAATTCTAGAACGCAGATCGACTTTGTCCTTGTGCGAAATCGTGACCAAGGGCTTGTCACGGACGCGAAGGTCGTGCCGTATGAAACAGTCGCCACACAGCACCGCCCACTGATCTGCACTATGAAGATCACTCCACCGATGTTTAGGCAGGTCGAATTCAACGGTCCGTCAAGGATCAAGTGATGGCGACTGAAAGAGAATGAAGCAGCTGCAGCTGTGCCTTCGCGCTTCGGTTGCCAACGGTCACGACCGCCGACTAGACATAGAGAAGTGCCACCGACGTGATACTCAGTGGTTCCGAACTCTGCACTGCAAAATCGGGACGGCGTCAGGTCGAAAAGCATACATGGGTGTGGAAGCTAAAGACACCCGATAAATGGCGTCTGTATCAGGAAGTCAAGAAAGCCGCTAAAAAGGCGGCGTTGCAAGAGCCACTCATTACGATGACGGGAAGCTTGAGCCACGCGATGGCGAGCGATTTCTTTATCGACACGCCAAGGCTTGTCATCGCCAAAACGGATGAGGACGGTCATCTACTCATGGACCTCAAGATGGTTTTGAATCGATGGCCTCGACTGTGAAAGTTGGCTGGAAACAGCAGTTATGGGGAGTCATGGGGATTACGCCGCCCATCTACCAACTGTGCTACCACCGCTCACTCGTCAACGCTGTTTCCAGCCAACTTGAGCCCGCCCTTCACGCACCGGCAGAGGGATAACGCCGTCAACAGCCCAGCTTCCGTCGTCCTTAATTCTGCGCAGAGTTGCATTGGGGTCGAGATATTGGCATTTTGCTGTTTCCCAGGGAGAGTCGATTCTGCCCATATACAACACTTGGGCCGTTCCGACCTACCGTTGAGATAGTCTCCTGGCTAGATCCCTTTTCGAGAGAGCCGAAATATCCTATTTTCCTTTTTTCGTTATGTAGCTTTACAGCCAGAATCTCGGAATCCCAAAATGGAACTGAACCAAAATTCAGATGCTACGCTCTAAAAAATTGCCTAAAAGTGTAGCAGTAAAATGCTGACATGTGACACTTGAAAATAGAGAGAGTTGAAACGAAAATGGGAAAACCTTCTTCAGAATAGACGATAGCTCAAAGGAAGAGATAGAGGCAAAATCCAAATGCTTTTTCCGTAATATGGCAGAAGGAATGACATGTTGAACGAATTCCCTAAGACTTGAATCGCCTTCCAGTATAAGAAAAAGAGGTTAGTTTACTTCGTAGTCCGAACTCTACGATATGGGACCCTCGACGAATGAAGGCGCCGACGGTAAACTCTAGTTTCTTCCTTTAATGGAAAAAGAATGAACTTCTAATAGTAGTTATGTATTCAGAAGAACTTACCATGTTCAATTACAAAAAGTGGTATGCTAAAAGAATAAGGAACAGTTGGCCCACTGGAATCATCGCGAGGCTCCTAGAACACTCTCAAAGGAATTTTTGGTATTTGATTACCTTTTACTGAATAGACCCAAGGTAAGCCAAGCTAGTAGATTAGATCGAGGAGAGCCGTAGTTTTCCATGACGAAACCGTGCTGTGACAGCGATTTAGGGCGTCCCTCTTCTAACACTGGATCCTCGAACTCGTTCAAAATTGAATTGATTTTTTCTGCTCAAATGTTAGAAGCGTTCGCAGGCTCACCAGTATTTTTGATTGCGTTCGGCATCGCCACCATTCCACTTCCAGCAGTTTCTCCAATAATGAACACCGCCGCCACCCACCAGGAGAAGCCATGCTCCTGCTGCTGCGGTTGGGTTTTCAGGTCCTGAAAAAGCCTCCTCTTCTTGAAAATCGGAAGAGCATGGCTTGTAGTGCTTACCTGCACCATTCAAACGACTGGACTGATTTTGTGGTGTCCTTGAAGGTCCGTTTGTCAGGGCGAGGTATAAGTAGGGCTCCGTCTCGTTTTTGTTTACCACCACCAGTTCTCAACGTCAGACCTAGGGCATAGATCAGAGCGTAACCGCCAGTTTCGACAAGGTTATCAGCAGTCACTATGAGAAGAGCATAAACGTAGGCTGAAAATGAAAGGAAACCCCAGAAGGTGACAGCAGGTGATGAGAGCACGGGTGATGATGCAATGCTGTCAGGGGATGCACGGTTTGGATAGATCGTGCGCAGCAAAAACTTGAAATTCAAGATAATGGCTGAGATCTGCGGATCAGCCATATTTCCGCCGCAGCCCACTCGCGAACAGAGGCAGAAAACCAAGCAAGTGGGGATTCTAGAGTTCGGTCGTCGTTAAAAATTACGATATCAGCTCATAGCAACGGCATTCGGCTAACAAGGACAACAACTAAGCACTTTTTATCATTGCAGTAATCATTATTTGGAGAACGACAGGTGGTACCCTTCTCGCTGTACTCCCTTGTCGTCCCCGTATCCGGCGACTGTACACTTTGTCCACATTCAGGCAGGCTGTGGTGCAAGAAAGAAAGCATCCTGCTCGGAAGACGGGGGTAATGGATCCTTCTGGTGTAAATTAAATTTCAGGAGAACGCTCCTGTAGCAGCTTGAATTAATTCTGATCACCCATAACTCTTGTTCCGTCATCTGTGACGTGATACGATGTCGGTCACAGAAAGGCCAAGCAAATGAGAAGGGATAAGAGAGGCCCTTAATGAGTCCTGCTGTGATACGTCACGTATTAGAACTTCTACGTGAGGCAGTTTCGTTCGTTGTTAACCTTTAGAATAGCTTGCGGTGCTGACGGACTTAAGCGTTTCATCACTGCCATAGAAATCCGCACCATGTGACCCTCAAAAGCCACGTAGGTGCACGGCTGCACGAAACCAACACATCATCAAGGTGCGCATTTAAATTTCTCCATTCTGCCTAAGCATCTACCATGTCGAACAGAGAGTTTCTACCGTTTTAGTGCTTCGAATGTACCAGAGTTATATAATGAGTCTCCTATACAACCTAAACAGAGTTTTTAGCATGATTACGTTGAGAAACCAGAGAACTTAAAAGCATATAAAATATATAAAATGTCTTAAAAAGGATAGAGGGTTTAAACCCTTTCATGTAAGCAATGAAGCGTAATTTGCGTGTTCTAGAGTTTTACGCAATGAGTCTCGGAAACAAACAGTTCAAACAAAACTATTAGCAGAATTTCGCCTTTACAAAGTTCTTTTTTCGGTTACTGAAAACTACCAGATCAGAAATCTCGTCGTGTACAAGAGGAGTTCGTGAGATTTAATTACCCAGTTGTTCATAAATGATGAAAGGTAAAAGGATATGAAAGACTGCGTAGAATTTCAGCTACTCATCTTCATATCTCGAACATTTCGGTCTTTGCCAACTGCAGTGCCTGCGCAATTCCTCTAACTCTATCACAAATTGACGCTGTCATTCCGCAGAATGACCATCTTCACTCGCCTGTCATTTATTCGTACTCAGTGCAGGCTTTTATCAAATTCAAGGCAATTGCTAAAACAAGGTTTTCTAATCAAAAATTGATGATTACAATATCAGCTATCTCTAGCTATAGGCAGACACGTTACGGTGCTTCAGCAGTCATTGAAGCAAAAGAAACACGACTTCGCAAGCGCTTCTTTTGAAGACGATGAGGCAGGCGAACTCTGCTTGGTCGGGGGCACAGCTATTACTCTGTCATTCTGAACAAGTGACTATTAATACACGACGAAGAATAAAGGATGGCATTAATCAACCATCTGCCGTGGAATCCGACAAGCATTCTACTTTTGTGGAATTCATGGAGGCTGTTTGAATGGGTATTTGGAATATTCAACAAGCCGTGGGCGCTCGCCTTTGAACAAGAGAGCGTTTCGTCCTTTCAAGACATGTAAGATATCGGTTCTCTGAGTATTGCGACATTAAATGCTTAATCGGTTTGCTATCTTGACAATCATTCATAAACACCTTCACTCATCGACGAAATGTTGCACTTTTTTTAATAGGAAACGCCGGAGTAGAAATGAATGTCAGATGACGTAGAGGGCTCCCATACGTACGACTTTCGATGATTCTTCGACTTTCTTGTTAGACTGATAATTTGTCCTCGTTTTAGCAGTTGAACAAGACTGTTTCCACTTCTACTCGGCCTACATTTCGGCATTTCTTCGGGTATTTTATTTTAGTGAAACCAAGAGAGGCGATACGGTCGTGAGGGTCATTGTTGCCCTTACTAACACACTGAAAGAGCAACTGGTATAGTAACCCTAGCGAAACCGTGTCTATGACGGGGTGTGTCCTACACAATCCCGTGTTGTCTGCTTTGATGGAAAAGAACAGAATTATGTAACATGCAGTACGGCATTTCTGATGTCATGCAATGAATCTGGGAAGAATTTCATAAGCGAAACCCTCTGCGGCAGAGTCAAGAAGCGTGCGGATGGCCTCAGAAAAGGTAATATTTATTTATTTCTTTATTCATTTATTTATTCTTGCACCAAGAGTGCGCCTAAAGCAACAAAAAACTATCAACTTATCGTTAGCACCAGGTAAGGAATCAGCAGACGAGTAGTGGAAACAAATAGACGTAGGTGAACAACATATTGAGAGCTCATTCCACAATAGTAGGAAGTGGCTTATTGAACACGACCCTGCAAGAAGCACAACGGAAACGAAGCCTGAACGGAAGCGGGATGACACTGGGGAACGCCGCTCACTACGAGCGTCAGGTACACCTAACAATGAACCTTAAACATGTGCATTAAAAATTCAAGTTAATATTCCAAATAGAGATGTACTTCTGAGCAAGGAGGCCCTTATAGAGTAAAGTACAGGGAAATCAACCAATGTACGCCGTGATTTAATATGCCGATTCTCTGAGGAAATACAGCGTCCAGTGCTATGCACGCACGTTATTGCAGGAGTCTGTGTCGATCTTTGCGCAAGAAAGTGCCGCATATTTCTGGATCGCAGCTATTAGCCCTTAGTTCCATCGGAAGGAACAGAGTCTAGTCGTGACGCAAGAGCTAGCACCCTTCGCAGAGCTCTGTGAGCTCCGATCAGGGGTGCGCGTGGAAGAAATTAGAAATTTCGTAAACCGTAAATCATAGGAGTTATCTAACGTGTAGTTTAGTAGAACTAAATATCTAGAGGTATTTTCTGCTAGCGATCCAATACTTAGTTATGGTGTTATTTTCAGCTTAAGCTGGCCATCTCGCCTAATTGTTTATCATTATTTTTTACTTTCATTTTTTTGAAATTGAAAACGTGCACCAAAAGGTCCAAACCCACTTCTACCTTTCCTTCAAAGATGTCACAAGCTTTGCTTCTAGCACATTTTCTATATCCACTTGCTCTGCATTGCGACGCACTGCATTGAAACCATAGAAAGGCTCTGGTTCGATGGATTACTCTTTCCGTGAGAGTTAGCATCTCTTCTAACTTTGCTTCCAATAAAGAATGTCACTCCACAATCTTGACTTCACGGCGGTTCTATTCGCTGGGTTTAGCATAAATGGCTTGTAAACAAATCAACTAAGCGGCAGCCATGGACCCAGGATATGTGGATAACAATCTTCGTCAACGGCCAAAATAAGGACACATTAACAGACAAATGACGGTTGTGTCGGGTTCGGCCTTTCAGTTTTCCTAACTCAACATACTTTTTCGAGCTTTTCAAATTTTATTGCTGTAGTTTATTCACTGTCAAATGGATTCCGTTAAGCAGTTTAAATATTTTGTAAAAGATTTTAAAGGCTTTGGAAAACAATCACCTACATTTTCAAATAATCTACCTGAACATAGAAAGAAAGCCCACGGACGCATTTCTTGCAAAGGAATAAAACACGTTAGCGTAAAACGGAGCAATCAAACCTGAAACGAGAATGCCACAAGAAAATGTTGTCTGTTCAGAAGCAGTGCAGAAGTCGGAACGTGCAGAGCTGATTCGCCGTCTTGCGTTGGATGACATGAGAGATGGAATCTCTCGGATTCTTGTTCGATTCGGCTGACACTAATTCGAATGAACTTTCCGCCTTTCTGTCATGAAGACACGAGGATTTCTCTGTTTGGCAGCGCGCCACTTCATAGCTTCTCCGCGAGTTTTCTGGACGTTCCGATGAGACGAAGTCGTGATCAAGAACAAACTCGTGTGGTCCTCTATCTCCATCTAACCCTGTTAATCCCGCATTCAAACACTTTACGAACAAAAAAATGTCGCCGACAAGCAAAACCTCTTTGCGAAGCGCCACACGGTCCACTTCAGCCGGGTATTGCGATGGTGGTTCACATACGCAGTACACCTGTGCCTGCATCTGTGGTGGCCAAAGATACAAAGATCCGTGAATTTTCCCCACGAACCAACTCTTCACCTGCTGAGGAAAGAACGTTTGGTTAGTGTGGGCTCAAACTGGAACTAACATCACAGGCCGAATCATCGATGAGCACGACAGAACCGGCGCCAATTCAGCGTGTTGTCAGACGTCGTTGCCTTCTCTTGGTCTTTCGTGAATCCGAAACGAAATGCTTCCTTCCTCAGGAATTTCGCTTTTTATGCGATTATAGGTTATTTTCCGCTACAGAGTGCAATGCCTTCGATGGATAAATAGAACGTGTAAATTTTGGTCGCTACTTCAACTTTGAAGCCGCTTCGCGCTGTTCTCTTGCTCAGATAATGACGTCAATTATACCATAGAAGCTCATTGGGTAGTAGGATTTCAAAGCACGAGAATTTCTGTCACCTTCATGGGTATCAATGGTTTTACTTACTCAAGGTTATATTTCGAGAAGAAAATTCTCGACCACTAACCACACAACTAAAATTGTTTACCGCAGTACGCACTCGGCGCGTAGCTTTGGCATAGGTTAACCTCGTGACTTCGCGAAAGTGGATCATTTGTACATAATGCCACTTTAAATAACATTTTGACCGGTACATTTGAAAGAACAGCAAGACGTCAGCTGATGGGAACACCCCTGAGGTTGAAGAGACACGAAAATGTATCCAAAAGAGGCCGAATGCAGGTGCAATCATGCACGAAAACGAGAACTGGAGCAGAGGATGTCGTGAAGAGGAAACATCAGGAAAGCGGCACCACCAGCTGCTCTTCTTTCACTAGCTGCAATCAAAGAAATCGACAACATCGTGTCGCCTCGTTTCTTAAACTGCGAGATTATCTATCACCTGACAATATCTCGTCTAGCGCATCTGCAGCCCCGGTCAGATTGTGAGCAATCACGCAGCAAGTGGTGGAACAACATTAAACTGGTGCTGATCACTATTCCACTCATTAATTTCATCAGGTTGATCCGAAAGTCTTTCACCGATTTTCACACCTTTTCAAGCAATGTTAACATTACTGTGAATAGGTCACAATCAACAGTCAGTCAATGAGACCATCGTGGCCCACTATGTGCGTTTAGCGCTTCACTAGCCCATCAACTGCAGAAGTTCAGAACTCTGTCGGATGCAGTTCGAGGAAGATGGATACCTCAATTTCCAGTTCGGCGTGGTCTCGCGTACATAAATGCTGTTTCCGTGCTCGAAACAAGTGTTAGTCAAACGAGGAATACTCGAGGGCAATAAGCAGGGTGTGCCATAAGTTCCCAGCCAACTTCTGTTTCGCAATAATGAAGCTCGACCTGGTCATTCCATCATTTACGGCGTCTCAAGCTCAGAAACCTTATTCAGGTGTAAAAACAACAATATCGGTCATCTTTACAACAGCAGCATGCATACAAATTGGGCGAAGCAAGTGCACGGGCCATTGGGGTTTCGGGTACTTACACATAAACACTGACGAATAGTGCCGTGTCGCCTCCATCTCCGTCGTTGTCAGCCTGTCACGGCGTGCACACTTTCGGTGGATGGGCCTCGTTGCACTCGTCACTTTCTGGCTCCGATTTGCTGCTGGTTCACAGTGCTTTATCTTCAACGTTTCCTTGGCCCTCCTCTCCTCCCCACTGGATCTGCATGATTCCTGTGGAGAATTGAATCTGGAAGCAGCGGATCACGTGTGCTTAGGGATGTTCTTTTTTCTCGTTAATGGATTTCCTGGATCGCTTTGAAGGCTATGCATAGCTCTCAGATGTCCATCCATTACTTTGCCGAATTCTTCGAAGGATGCACGGACCACTTTGTAAACTACATCACCCACGTTGCACATTTTGCTGTCTCGCTCATAGATCAAACAATCAGTCCTTTCACACTGGTTCGCCGTTTTCTTTCAACAACCAATACCCTCTGCAATTTTCCGGTGAGTAAGCTTCGTCACTTTAGATCGAACGTTTCCACGAAGGAGGCATTCCAAGCTTTTCTACGTTTCAGGCGAATTACGTCTTCCAATATCTGTAGTTGCGGAGAGGAGAGGGCGGTGGGCAGGCAGCAGTTCCCAATATTTTTCCATTCCCTCTGCATCCCACCAACAACACAACAAAACCTACTTTTCGTCTTTTCTTCGCTGTTCCATACGGTGCAAGTTTGCAAGAGCGCAGGGTTCCGACCCGTGTACGCTTACCCACCTTTACCTTTTATTTTTTCGCCCTTCACCTGTACCGAGTTGGGCTGTTTCCGCTTTTGCATTGTTGTGTACGATACAGGTATGGAGCGACACAAGATCCTGTGTTGTGTATTGCCGACAGTACATTTCTAGACTTTGCCTTACGGGCAATGAAAAACCATGAGATTATTTGGGAAATACAAATATATCACGAACATTCCTGTGGGTTTAGCCTTTTTAAGGTAATAGTACAAGCAATTGGAAACTTCAGACTGACGTGAACATAGCAGTTAAGGCACACAGTGAGGAAGTTTCACATGAGGCGCAAAGAGTCTTTGTTATCACGTAGCAAAAGCTATTTAACGTCCAAGATGGAAAACTAGCAAAATGCTAGCATGTTATAGAATAAGAAAAATGAGGCGGGCTTGCTACTGGCCATCACATGCACCCCGAATCAAGGGTTAAGGTCCGACGTCAGCATATCCTCCCTTCCCACTGGGTCGCTGAATTGATGCCAAACATGTCTGGAAAGAGTAACTCGCTGAATTGTTCATCGGGTGAGCGCGACAATTCGTTGTGCAGGTCAAACACGCATCTATGTATGTTGCCTCCACGACATCCCGTAGAAGAAAGATGCACGTCGTATCCCGGAAAGTGACACGTTAGCACTGGCCTTGTCATTCATTGTTATTTATAGACATGCTGTGAGGAGGCAAAAGAACTTTGCCCAAGTAGGTATAGTTGTGACTATAAGTGTTTGCTTTAGCTTCTACTACAGGAACTATGACGCCATTTCATTTTGCAGAACTTAACTGCATGTAATTTTGTGTCACCACCATCTACCATCACTTAAATAAATGTCTCAAAACAGTGCAAGAACAACTGCATGGTTTCTATTCTATGGATGTTGCTGTGCATGACATTTTCGAATACTCATTTTTTAAGGATTGAACGATCTATGGCGCGTTTCTGTTGGCAAAAGTTAATAAGGGTATTATCCTAATACTAATCTTATGCTTGCACCGCTTCAAAGCTCTAATTTCCATTAGCATCACCCATATATTTTGCATTGTTCGATTTCGTGAAGTATAGCAAGCAAATATGGATATTAATTTGTGAACATCTGCTTCCAAATTTGTGAGCGGCACAACGTATGTATGCTCACACAGAGCAAATATTATAGTTGGATGCACTCTATGATTCAACGGCCTTTATTGGGTTCTTTTTTCGTTTCAAAATCTTCACACAAACGAAACAAAAAATAACGTGGTGGACCGAGAGTGTGAAATGCAAGCGGAGCATCTGTATAAGTGCACTCAATATGAGGAGGTGGATAGAGATTGGAAGTTTACAAGGTGTGAGAGTGCATAAACTGTAACACTCAATATTCCACCACAAGTATTTTAGTTTCCGTAAACCGGTACTTCTCAAAAGACTTTAATGCCTTAAAAAGGATGAGGTCGAGCTATAAACGAGTGGGCACTAAAAGGAGCCTGCAGGAAAACGATAACAGAAAATAGGACCAGCTGTAAGGCTACAGAACCAAGAGCTGATGTCACCGCGGTCGACCGCTGAACCGCTCTGAAATTCGCATACAAAATCGAGTTCGTTGGACAGTGCTCGCGATCGGTCGGCTGCCCTCCGTGCGCCCGTTTTCCATAACTAACGCCCTCGAACCAAATTCCGTGGTGAGAATTTATGACAAGCGGTCAAGTGTAAAAATTTGTTCGAGTTCTCACGTGACACATACGCAGAGACCCCCACAAGGCTCAAGAATCGTCGCAGCTAGGCCGCAATTTATACTCCTACTTTGCTAACTTTTGAGACCAGAGCGCAGCTCCTTTTTGGTGCTAAAGTTGGGGAGCCGTTCTACGTAGTCCTAGGGGTTTCGGCATCAACATGGCATCAAAAGTATTGAATGCGATGAAGATGCTGGACGAGTTGCACTTGGTTTGCGCAAGCCATTTTTCGGGTCGACAGGTGACGCATCTTTAAGAGCAGCATGGACTACGGTGCCTTCTTCCCATTTCGAAGACGCGTACTTCTATACGGCCAAAAATGCGAATAGGATCCTTGCCCCGACTTCGTTGTCATGGAATGACTTGATAGGCGACCAAATGTGCGGGTCGGAACATGCATCTCCGCAGTCTGAATAAACAACCGACAGGAAGATTCACCAGTTATTACGTTTTTTCTCAATCGGCACCATGCGACAAATTTGTCACCGATTCGAGAAATCATTTTGAGGTGGAGGTCGACTGCTCGCTGCTAAAAGGAAGCGGACCTTTTTAATTAATGTGACTGCCACATGCTTCTAGCATTCTTGATATCACTCTTCAGCGACCTCCTACGAATTTTACAACGCTTGTCGGAAAATTACTCCCCTTGTTGTGGCACCAGGCGAGTTCGGTTTTTTGAACAGCCAAGACTCCTTCTTCACACTTTGCAGACAAGCCGTCACTGCACTAAGCGATCTCTCTACACGCACAGGACTAAACAAGCTGATCTTCAGCAGTGCATTGCTTATAAAAGCAAAAACTTTTCCGTTTAAAATAGTAAACATTTTCCCTACGACAGTCATAATTATGAGATGAAAAATGAGGTGCAATGCAAAATATTTCATGTCACCATTATTTGGACTAACAATTTTTACGCTTTCTAACAAATTGCAAGCAACAACGAAGCAACGCGTGATTTCTAGTGACCCTAGGGCTCCGTGAAGCTGCGCTCATAACGGTAAGCTTCCTCAAAAATCAATCCTCATTTTTTCGAGTTTTCCAAATGTGTCTGCCGCTCACTACTAATATAGCATTTGATGACTTCTAATCGCTAGGATGTGTCGATCAGAGGTGTGAGCACATTTTTTGATCTAAAAGCGGTGGATGAAATGCGGAACGGAGGGACTCGAAATGGCTGAATATGGAACAGGAAAGAGAGACAAAACCTACTCCCCATCTGTTCAAAACCAGTATCAGAAACTACTATCATTAAATGTCTGCTTGTGCAAGAGTTTGAGAGGAGTAAAATCTTCCATCCATTAATGCTCATCCTCATCAAGCATAAAACACATAGCGAAGTGCATCTTCGTAACGTTAATGTGGTATTCTTCAATCTAGGACTGGCGCAGTAAAGCAAAATACATGCAAAGTATTATCTAACAAAATGTAGCACTGGTAGAGTGGGACCCTCGAGCGTATTTCCATACGCACAGACCCTTTGCTGTCGCCCACGGTCAGGATCAAAGACACAACCGGCCGGCACAGACCACCCCAGGCCTTTGGTCCCACCTCCGTAGACTCACTGTGTGGCACATGGATTAATCTAACTAGACACCACATTTTCACGTCACCTTGGACACTCTTCTAAACAAGATTGACGATTCCGGAGTCAAAGTGAACGTCTTCCAAATCAGAACAAGTTTCCCACTCGTTGATCTAGAAACTACAAGGCGCTTAGAGCAATCTTTTATTCTGTGGACATATGGGATAACTTTCTTTGAGTACAATTCTCCTGCCTAACAAATGACATATTGTTTGAAATTTTATCAAGTTCTCATTTTTGTGGAAAAATACATGAGCATATTGTTTGGAAGTTTATAAAGTCCTCATTTTTGTGAAAAATGGCTTAGAGTTTGTTTTAAATAGCAAGAAACCGGTCATTTTTAGTGCAAATAGAAGAGATTGCACCACGCCCTCGTCCAAGATGTCGCGATTTTTGTCCGATCGGTAACAAAATTTCAGCTTCCATGGAGTTTCACAACTTGTAAATGATGCAACAAAAACAATCGTAAAGAACACACATATCTTCAGTTTGGTGCTTTATGTAAGCAGCATTTACGCCATCATTCAAATGAAAACCGCAACCAGCTAATCAAGTCAATGGCACGATCACGTCTTTTAATGCACTAAATGATTGTTGCCTTATTGCGCCTTAAACAAATTTTAAGTTATTTTTCTAATAAAAATTTTAAAATTATTACACTCATTCGGGCAGTTGAACTAAAAAGATCAAAGAAAGTTATGCCAAATTTTCCACAAAAGAAAAATCAAACCATCTCGAAGATTTATCTTGTAAAGAGCTCGATTTAGAAGGCGTTCACTTCGATTTCAGAAGCATCAAGTTTGTATAGAAGAGCGTCAATTTTAACGTGAAAAGTGTTCGATACGACGCGAAAATGGTATAATCATAGAAACACGCGTTCCCATTTATTATATAGGAAAAAGCATGACGTCTGTGGCATCTCTTCTGAATCCTGACGTCCTCCTACGGCGTATTTAACATCTTTTCCGAATTCGAGCGCGTTGCACTACGACTGCTGCCCAGAGTTAGGATTCTTGTTGCTCAATGTCTGTAGCACGTAGACTGAATCTAGATGCCCGTTCACGACGCCTGTGACACGTCTCCCGACATGCTCTTTACACCACGTCCCATACCCCTTTAGCCACTGCGGCAAAAATTCAGTGATCAGCTGCCAATCCGGCAATTGCCCATGGTTGAGCTCAAAAGCGCAAGAGCCACACGTCGCAGTATGACATGCGTAGAGCCTATTGAACACAGACAAAAACTAATACAACATGTCTGGCAGTCTATTGTACCACAAGAGGTCATCATTAGTGTCTCCACTTCCCGACGCCTTCCAATACCACAGAATCTGTCGCAAAGGTCATCCGCGCTGTTTGACTGATAGTGGGGGAGAATCTACTTATTATAGAATAGTGCTTAATAGGAGCATTTAGACAAAGTGAGTCCCCGAACTGGACCTGAAGCAAGCAAACAAACTGGAGACGTAGGTTTCTGTGTGCAGGGTTATAGGATAAGACGTTGACGTTGAAAGTTTCCCTCCTCTTCCGCGGATTCAGTCCCGAGCACTCGCAGAGTTCGCAGCACAGCACACCTCATTCAGAACTCCATGTCGGTCTTGAGTCGATCAGTAGTTCGAACACTGTCATCGGATGCGAGATCAGAATGATCCTCTGGTAGAAGCAACCAGAAGAGTCCATCCTCTTTGCTCCAATGTCGAATAACAATGTGGACTTCTTCAATGTTCCAACGCCTCTCCTTCTGCTGTGATTCTTTTAGAGAAGCTTGCTAGCCGCACTGTCCCACAGCTTTCCGCGCGACATCATTACCTCCTTCTATTGGCATCATATCACGGCCCAGGGATGAGCGGATTAAGCGCCGTTAGCTTTGCTGCTCCTCCAGCGGCCAGAAGCTTCAGTGCTTCTACCTAAGGCTGAACTTCATCAACGAGGTCGCGCACCGGCTCCTTCTGGCACGGCCTCGACTTCATTACTCAAAACCACAGCAACGTTGTCACGTAGAAGATTTACTTCGAATAGAGCATATGACACCGCGCCACAACAACAAAGAAACATCGACGAACTCGCCACAGTGCAGCGAAATGACTTCAGATATGGCTAGCAGAGATCCGCGCCAAAGCACAGTTCTACGCGCCCTCAAAAAGCAACCGATTCGCACCCCCCCCCCCATAACAAATGAAATGCTTCTAGAGAAGCAGCACTCTACACAATGAGGTCTGGCAGTGAAACCACCGAATACTTCGAGATCGACACTTTAAAAGGCAGAAGACACCCGTCACGTCACGAAGAGCACACGTAACACGCAATTCACGTCACTACTTATACTTGAGCCCTTCCAGCTGGTACTTGAAGATCAGGTCACTGATGTCCTTCTGCAGTCTGAACGCCAACTCGGAATGCTTTGCGTCCAATTCCCGAGCGGTCTCTTCAATCATGCGACCTGTAAATGAGCCTTCTCTTACATGCGCTTGATTAATCAGAACAAGTAGAGCGAGACTGAAAAGCTATCCAGATGTCAGCATCGGAGAACCAAGGCTGCTCTAGAAATGCTAGTCTTGTTCTCATGTTTTAGGCAGTAGTCTCGACTGCCTAAAGCATTTTTGATTCCCTTTTACTTCAAAAAATCACAGCTCTATAACAATTTGGCTCAACCAACTACACAGATCGCATCGTTGCCTAAGATCTCTAACAGAGTTTCGGGCATGCCGATAACGGGGCGTCGACCACGTCCGCGAGAGTACCTCGCGGCGCAATCCAGTGCAGAAGAATGCCAAGGAGAACTGCGGGCACCTTTGCGGCAGGCAGCATCCCAGCAACTGTTCCTCGACGTGGCTCCCACCACAGTGGCGGCATGGGTCCTACCACGAGAAGCATAGATGCGGTTGGATGCCGCAAGCTCTGATGCAGGCCTAAATCAACAGTTCTACACCCTTTCGATTCTCTTGCCCCTAGGACGGCTGCGAGTCGAGGAAGTGGATGACCTCGGTTTTCTAATCATTGAATTCCTTGTCGCAAAGATGCTTCAAAGGAGGTGGTCAGAAGGAGCTATCTGGGAGAATGAGGAAATGAACTAGGACTCCCCATTGAGATCGGCAATCTTCGGCTTTGCGACGTGGGGACGGCCGTTGCCGTGACTCGCCGATACACTTACAACCGGAAAAAAACCGTCCGAGTTGTCCGATGTGCAACGCCCACAGCCACGCGATTCAAACCTGGGTTTTACCAACCATGGAACGCCCTTATTACAGGCTCTATACGTTGGAGCTAGGGATAAAGGACATTAACGACGCTACGACGCTCTATGGGATTTTCTACCCATCAGAAGCCCCCCCCCCCCCTACCCTATTTGCGCAGGAGAAGCATAGGAGCAAATATCACTATCTGCAGCGACTGATTAGCAGAGGGATAGGGTCCCGTAACGATTTCCCTGAATTTCACCCCGAAACTACGGTGGACAACTCAGACGGGTTTTTTCCCGTTGTATGTTTATCAAACACTGTTGCCGTGTTAGTAGATAGGCTTTGTCACGCTCCGGACTTCTGAGGCGAACAGCGTTAACTTCTGAAGTTAAGCAGCGTACTGTTTGGACGTCATTGTGACCTCAGCAGAAACGGAATCAGAGTGAAACAGTTGCATTTGCACTTGCACTTGCAGTCGCCTCAACAACAGATCAGGATTTTCCTCTCATGTTGGTTACATCTGGGCTCTCTTGAAGCTGGTTCGTCACGAGGCACCTGCTGGCGTTGTCGCGAATTGTTGACCTACCCGTCCAGGTAAAAATTTTGACAGTTTCCTGTATGAATGCAGAATCAAAAAATCAGAGACACTGATCGCTTTGTCCGAACCACATAGCTCGCGTTGCACCCAAGTCGAATGAAATTTACGGTAGTCAGCTATCACATTCTGAGCAACCTATCGCCTTAGATGACAAGACTGCACAGTGTCTCGAAAGAGAATCCCAATGTTACGACTCGCAAAATATCAGCAAGCCTTCGTTGCGACTAGAAGGCCAAAAATGGTCACCGAGCAGCTCGCCTCAGTGACCTTAGCCTCACCGCGCGAAACCCGTTCGCTTTGTGTCTGGTGTCGTCAAGCCAGCGAAGGAGAGGACAGAACAGATCAGCTGCTTCGGATGGATCTGTCTGAGTTCTAACCTGTCGCTCTCGCAGGGAAGCTCCCAACCGGGACCGCATTCATCAACAGTTAAACCCATGGATATGCAGGGTACAAGGGGTAGAGATAAGATGAGAGTCAGGTAGAGATAGGGCAAGAGTCAGAAACGCAGGCTTCATCGTGGGTATCTCTACCCCCTATAGCCGCGGATTAGTCCTTCACGGATCCGGCCCCAGATCGGCAGCGCTGATACAAATGACGAACCGTGGATTCAGCGATGATGTCCTCTAACGCTGCGCAAATGTTTGCGATAGGGCGATCTATGGCCGTAAAGGAACGCATGGTAGACGACGGCTCGCCGATGGTTCTGTCAAAACCATGCTTGTCTCACACTGGTAGGCAGGCATTTATAAGCAACAAACATTGTACCACACTGTTTCTATAAATTTTTTAAATACCCTCAAGAAATTACAGAAAAAGAAGAAGAACCGGTCAGGACTTGCCCTCAATCCAGCACTGCTATCACCTCCTTGAACAAGTCAGCGAGTTAGTTGCTTGGTTAAGTGAATCGTTTATACGAGCTACTTCAATTTCCGGAGTGCTACATGTGATTCTCAATTTCAGATTTCTATGGAACTTTTTAAAAAACTGACCAACTTAGAAAACAGGATAACAACCATATTGCTGCTCCGGTTTTTGATGCTAACTCTCACAGCAGTATATGCTTATGGGTGGCACGGACAAGGCACTAATTTCGTGGCTCAGAAAGTATTGGCTCACCCATTAGCGTCCATTTGTCCTCGTATGTTCGAAGCGGTTGATCAGAAACGAAATCAGCGAACTTCGAGCCATTCAAGCTTAGCCGAGGAGATGACTGACCTAACATGTGTGCAATGTCGTTCTTCGCCTAAATAGCACGTGGCATAGTCTAAGAACATGACAGCTTGAGCAAACTAACAAAACATGGAACAAACTGAATGACCCCTTTTGCAGTAATTTCCCGACCCGACACATCTCGAGAAACAATAGGGGATACGGTGACCACGTGACAGCTGAGGCTGTAACCCGCATCCCAAACCAAGGTTCTTCGATGAGGTCCAGCAAGATGACCAGCTTTCCTTGCCCCTCACCTCGGTGAATTGGTGCCACATATGGGATGCGGCGCGCCCAATGGCTGGTCACCGCAAGCCATTATTCTATAGGCTAAACACGTATTCAAATTTCCTCTGCGGTATCTCATAGAAACAGGCATCGCGCCCCACAAACGCTTTGATTAACGCCGACCTTTATCTTTTACCTAAATATATACGTGGAGTATCCCCTCCTGTTCATATGGGTTGCGGGGATCTAGATGTATTTAGCTAAAATGGGCTGTTCTTCCTTATTGGTGGCTGACTGTCTTTACAGTTTTTGACTTTAGATGCCACAAGTTTGTCCGTGCTAGCTGCCGGTGCCATGGGGCGGCCAGCACATGTGCCGAAATTCCGGTATCTACTTAGGGCGTCATAGCTGGCTGAGGCGGACAGGCAGGCTTTGTCGGCTACAACCACCTTAAACGCTTTCTATAATAGATTATAAGGTATTCTTCTTTGAACGTTCTCTTGATCGACATAGCTCACTAGTAAGCAAGTTAAGTAGACAATTGCTTTTCTATGCTAAGAGGATTTCGTTTTAGCATCCAACTTGCCATTTTTACTTTTGAAGCATGCATTATATAGGCTCTCGCAACCCAGATGGTCTGCTTCCGAAATTCCTGCTTTAATGTCGAACGTTGCCGTTTGGTTTTGTTTCTCTTCAATTTTTTTATTCTAGTGGCATGGCCTATTTTTTGTTTTCTCACATATACTGCGCATTCTTAACGCGAAGTTAAACAAATAAATAAAGCTAAATGTGCCACTTCCTTGGATAATCTGTTCTCTGCTTGGTCCCCCTATCATTTACGAAATGTTTATTTGTTTATTTACTACGTCGCTAATGACGCGCGAAACTAGACCTGAACTATTCAGGAACAGTTAAAAACCAGAATTGAAGACAACTACAATAGAAAATAGAAAAAGGAGAATAAAACAAAATTGGACAGTAAGCCGTAGATTCAACCAGTAACCAATAGAAATTAAAATTCGCTCATATCCGACTAGCCAAAGAGCAGGTTTTCTTTTTCAGTAGACATCCCACTCTCCCAACAAAGTAAGGTATGTAGAGGTGGGTAGGAATATGGTCGCTACGACATCTCTAGTAGAAACCCTTCCGGGAAAATTCACTACGGCATTACCGCTTGCGAAAAGCTACCAAACAATTGCCGTTTGACCTCCACCTGATCATTACCTACCGAGAAATAAAAATATACTATGGCAACCCCACACTTACAGTGACCTGAGCAGTAGCTACAGGCGGTGTAGTCGACATTGACTGGAACACCGACACAGAATCGAGCGCGTCTTCGCGAGGTGGAACCCACGTTGAAACGACCTAAGCAAAACAGTTACAATTCTGATTTGCCTAGGTTCGTTTTAGCAAATTAAAATAAGCCACGACATCTAAAGCGTTGAGTGAAAATCGTTTCTAATACATTATACAGGTTGAGACAGGCGTCGGTATGCGGAAATGGAACAATGAGACTAAATCCGACCTGTTGAACATGAGTTGCGGTGTCCTTCGGGGAGCTCTTCTTTGGCCATGCCGCTTTATGCGCTAGTTTCGGGCGCTTCGCCGGATTTTCCTCCACTTCCTTGGGCAGAATTGCTTCAGGCCTTAAAACAACCATTGAGGGTAAAATTGTCAACTGCCAGCCCACTTTATCGAAGCAGCTGCAAAAACCTACACATATCCTAGGATTTTGTGTATCTGCGCCTCCACGTCTACCGTAACGTCATTCGGTTGTGACGTGAGGGCAGCTTGGTTGTCTGTAATATTCAGATATCAACAGCATGTTAATCTAAATTCCAACTAGCACAGCGACACAAACCTGCGTTCATTTCGACGAACCTACATGCCGCCATTACCTCGGGACTGAGAAAGAGCAATCGCTGATAATACTCCCAGTTACTCGATCCTCCCTCTTTCACTTTCTTCATCTCCTCGTTGAAGGATTCACAAAGCATCGACCACTTCTCCACTACGGACTCCTCTGAACAGGAAACACACAAATAAAATGATCAGAACTCATAATGTGTATTCATACGCTCTGAAGTTTCAGAAAGCGAAATCATAGAAAGTCCACAGATCGGAAGTGAGCTTTGTTGTTAAATAAGAGGGAATTAAGTTCAAATCCCTTTTTGTAATTAACCTTGTGTTCTATTATACTTCTACAGGGCTTCGAGGCAGGTGGGTTGCGCACTGGGCCTCAATAATCACTTCTGCCGAAGGGTAGGCTAAGTCAGTCCTAATGGAATCCGAAAGAAGAATCGTTTAGCAGAATCGTTCAGCTGCGCAAGACAGAATCGGCGCGCCTTACCAACTATACAAGCTCGAGAGCTCACGTAAGTTACCCCTACAACAGTGGGAGCTCTCGTTCTAACACAAGCAGTGGATGACTTTGTAGGGGAATTGCGTTGTATTCAGCAGCAGCAAACATCCAAAAAATGGAAACTGTGTATGGTCAACAGCTGCTCCCAGACGTTGACAAAGAAAGTTTTTAAAGTGCTTAATGTTATTTCATGACAGCTCTTCTAATGGTAAAACAGACCTCCGAATTAGACTGGTTATCACAAAAAATCTGCTAATACTGCTAATACACAATACCTACACAGCCTGCACTCGAGGTCTCAACACTCTCCAAGTTAATTGCTAAAAAGTGGGTGAATAGGCGCTTCCTTACTCCCTCAACCCGGATAATAGACAGTAATGGGAAACCTTGACTTCAGAAGTCGTTTGTAATAACAGCAATCATGATCACCCTAAACACAATCCTAACCGTTACGAAGCGCATTCCAGTTGCAGAAGAAAGTCTAAAAAGAATAATAATCATCCTAGTAATGAGCAAAATCGAACCGTCTGCGGCGCCTCCACCAGGCAGCTTGCGCAAATGCTTTGCAATTTCGGCCAAATATTCGTTGCGTTTAGCCGTGTTATGGAAATGCGGATGCCCATTATGCCATAGCGCTGGTTGTTCTTTGAAGTTCTGGATTAGCTCGGACACCAACTCAAACGACCACTTCAAAGCTGAAACAGAGGACTGTTGAACATCTATAAAGCTAATCTTCAACCACAACTGTTAGAAGGGGAGGTGTTGTAACCACACGGCACACAATACGAGCCGGGAGGAAGCCTCATATGAGAACAGCGTGGACAGTAAGACGCAGTTCAGTGGTTCACCTTGCTGAGCTCTCAACTTTTCATTGTTGTCATCGACGTCATTTTTGGCGGCTCTTGAAAGAAGTGAAGCTAGCGACGGTTCTCTATCGAGTCCTGGAATAAGGACGCTGCAACTACTTGAGCACTCTCAAGGTGCAAGACACCTCACCTGCAGATTTGTCTATGGAGGAAGTGAGATCCGCAGAAGCGTTGCATTCTGGTACTTCCTGCTTCACACCAGCAATCTTCTGCGAGGTTTGATCTAGATTTGTAAGAAATTCGCTGGACAATTATTGGATCGTTCTTGAGACTCAGCAGATCTCCGAAACAATTAACACACTCGGCCACGGCAATTCATTCTTCGAAATAGAAACAATGCAGAAAAGAATGCACACCGTATCCTTAGGGTTCTCAGCGCCGTATTTTACTATTTTATCCCCACCAGGATGGGAAGCATGACAATTTGGAAAATTGCAGATATTTCGCTACTTTAAAAGACAGTGCTGAAAACAGGACTAGAGAACTTTGTAGGCAAGACCAAAGTTCGCGAACGGCGTTGAAATCAGTAATCAATTTGAAAAATCATATAGACCGAACTGATATTTCAACCACCAAGATGGTCTCTACTGTGTTATTTGCTACATGTCTAGAAACAATAATAATGATCAGGGATGTGCGGAATTTCCGTTTTCTGTCCCATGTTCCGCTCTCGTTTGGGTCGGAAGATGGAACGGAAATGATGAGTCATCACTCATTGATTGCTTTGCGCTGCCTTCATTCAGCACTTGAACATACACTAAAGGCTGAAGAAAGAGATTAACTATGCGTTTGTGAAAGTGTTGCTTTCAAACCTGTGGTGCAACCTGATGTCAAACACTAACCAAATCGGATCCTTTTTTCTTTTCTTGAAACAAAAAAAAAAAACAAAAAATCGAATAGTGTAGGTCCACAAAGGTTTCAGGAGGGTTTGAATCAAGAATCAATTTCCTCATTCGGAGCATGCTTATCTTTTCCCCTAATAATCTCAGGTCCCGCATGAAACACCTACTCTATGTCAGAGTTCTATAAGCACTCTAAGGTTGTTAACAACGCGCTCCATAGGAAACATTAGATCTATCCGTGGAGGATAGATCCAATGTTGTCCTGCTTATGCTGCTGCTTACGCACCTTGCTTATGCATATTGGAGATTCTGAACCTGTTGACTTCCTTATCGACGATGTTCCAGTTACTAAATGCTGCTCAACAAAAGATCCAGGCGTAATTTTCGATTCCGAGCTCAAATTTAGAAGGCACGTTGATTTCTCAGTGAGGAAGGCATACTCCGTCTTGTTCATGATTTTTTGTAACATCAAAAACTCAGATGAATCAATACTGCTGCGTCTTTACAAATCGCATGTTTTGCCTCATCTAGAGTATTGTATGCAAATCTGGAGTTGAAAGGTGCAACAGCTTTTTACTCGCCTACTATGGTACAGGGTTAGTGGTTCGTGCAATCGAATAGCTTTGCCAGATTATAAAGCGCGCTTTAAAATGTTTGCTCTGCGTTGAATGAAATGCAGAAGGCTTTTTGCTGACTTTGTGTTCTGCTACCGGCATTTGAAAGGTGAAGTGAAATTAGCAATCAGCAAACACTGGATTTTTAAGCCCGTTAGTCCTAGGCTATGAAGTTTAAAAATGTAGTGCAATAGAGTTAGACAAAAGCATTTTTCAGTGGTTTTTAATTCGTTTTTTCACCGCTGCGCAAGATGGATTAGCAAGTTACCCGGTAATGTTTTCCAAGCAAGGACTACAAAAGAGTTTAAGATTAAGCTAATGAGGTTAGATCTTCCTCATTTGCTTAATGTTGACCACTTTTGCTGATCTCGAATATTACAGATTGTCTTGAGAAGCCCTTACAACTATTGGAATGTTTTCTTGCCGTGGCATCTGGAATCCGGTCCGATATCACTTCAACAGGGAACGCCACTCTATACCCGCTATTGCGATTTTATGTTTTTTCCGGCATTGTTGATAGTCCAGTGGGCAGCTCTGAATTGTTTTTTATGCGGTCTGTTCTTTTCGCACTATTGTTGGAGTCATTATGTCTGCTGTTTTATCTATTAGTTTTGGCAGTATTCAGACCCTCTGGGCAAAGGATTTATACCTTTATTTTCCTGCCGATTAGTTTCCGCACGTATTTCTTGAGTGCTTTTTTATGTTTTGTTTCATTAGAAATTTCGTTTCTATCTTCTTCTCTAGATATAGCTTTACAAGTGCGAATGGGCCTCTTCAGTTGCTATGGAAGCATCGCAAGGGATAACGTAATGTAGCCTTGGTACGATCGGAAATATGGGCTGGGCTCCTGGGTGTTACCTCTTATTCAAGGATGCTCGAAAGTGACCTCTGCAATCACTGGAAGTCACACCATAGTTATACTGAATGCCAACGAATTCACTTTTTATGCCGATATAAACTTCAGTTGACTTTAATCAATCTCTTTCAAAACAACTCGACATAATATTATGCTCGCTTTCCTTTTTGGGATTTTTTTTTAAGTTCTTTGCTCTGAGTGTTTCTGAATAATCAGCAAAGACATTTCTCCCATGCCCCTGCAGTTCATAGTGGCTCATTAATTTGTTGATGTTGGTTCTTTTAGCTAAGCATTGTTATTTGATCGTTACTATGTCTGCCTTCGTATGTTTGTTTTCTTTGGCGCACTTTACGTGCAGCAATAAATAAATAAATAAATAAATATCTCCACCCCTCCTCTGAGTATGTTTCAGAGCTTCAGCTACTTCCAAATGACACGATTCTACCCATGCGAACTCAGAGATTGGGGTGTCATGTCGTGGGATGCTGGACGCAACTGTAACCTTAGCGCTGCTCCCTCCCAATTCGGATAGATCCGGGACATTCAGTAAGACCGCTCAAGTGTCGTTAGCGGCAAAATCTCGGGCATTTTACTAGACAGCTGGGCTCAATGCGTTTAAAACATTTCTCATATTTACAGAGAGATTTTGCACAAACTTCGATTTGTTACACTAGGAATGGTTGAAAATGCATCTCAGTAATAATACGAAAACAAGGATCTTTTATTGTTACACGTTGCTGGAAAAAAGTTGCATGCTGTCTTGCCCTCTTCCTAAATTCGTTAAAGGCAGCTCAGGTATTACTACCACTGTGGATATATATTTATGAAAAATTAAAAGAAGCAGTGAATTTTGAGTCAATTCCGTTTCCGTAGTTCGTATTCTGATTTCCGCCCATTTTTGGACTCTTCCTTTTCGTACTCCGTCTTCCGCTTTTCTCGAAAAAATTTCCGCACATCCCTTATAATGATCATGTGAACAGATGCCGCCTGATAAGAAATGACGACTTCAAAAACGACCTACCTTTCTCAGTCGGTGCTTTTTCGCTGCTCTCCTTTTTCGCAGAGATCACCTGTTGCTTATGTTGACTGAGGGCAGCTGCTAATGCCCCGCCTCTCGTTCGCCCTCGTTTTACACCCAGCTTCTGTCGTTCCGTTGCTGAAATGAGGCATCAAGAGGCATCTCTCTACGGAAGTATTAAGGAGAGATTTTAACACATTGACGACAATCGCGTTTTGTGGCAGAAAGCCGGCTGGGGCACGCGCGCGCTATGAGCTACCGGTGGCTCATAATGTCCCTCGCGAACCACTTTTTTGCTTTATGTGTTTTTTCCTATCAAACTTCGACCAGAGGGGTTATTTAGGGTGCTGATCACGAATCTGATATCCGTTTATGAAATTTCGACTGATTATGACGGGTTACGGTAGGTACGGGTGACTAAGGCTGCCGAGGTCATGGTGGTCATGATCACCGTTTTCCCCTAAACGTCGCCCAAGGGGTTCTTTGGGGTGCCAATCACGATTCTGACATCCGTTTTTGGTATTACGGTGGAGTACGATAGGTAACGGTAGGTACGTGTAATCGCCGACAGCCTAAGTCACCCGTACCCACCGTAACCTACATTAGTCCACCATAATACCAAAAACGGATGCCGGACTCGTGACCAGCACCCTATGTAACCTTCATGGGCGAAGTTTAGGCGAAATCGATGACCATGACTCCGACAGCCTTACTACCCGTACCTACCGTGACCTACCGTAATCGGCCCAAATTTTGAAAAAATAATGTCAGATTCGTGATCGGCCGCCCAAATAACTCCTTGGGCAAAGTTTAGGTAAAAAATACCGACTTGAATTGATTTTATTGTAAAATTGGTCTTTTTTAAATCGATAAATCTAATGAAAGCAAAGACAATTTTCTTGATTATTCCTGTTGGACATTCTCCTATCACAAGTAATTAGGGAACAGAGAAAACATCTATAAAAAACCGATGACAGGAATACAAAAAATAGCGCGAAAACGTATGAGCTGTTGTGAATACACAACTAAATAAGTCTACATATGTGCATATAATATAGGGTAAGTTGCTCGATTGATACGTATGTGGGCCTTTGTCGGTCAATATCAGATAAGAATCAATCAAATAAGCTCTCATAAGAGTGAGCCGCAAGTAGGTAAATAAGATAATGCACAAATACTACATTCTAGCCGCGGTACACCCTTTTAACTCTAGCGGTTATCAACCTCGCTGAGCAATATATGTCGTGCTTCTATGCTCCTCCCCTAGAAATTCCCTATATAAACCGCTGTGAATTATTGTTTGCGTTGTGCTCTGATAGTTGTGAAGTAATAAAATACTTATTACAATTCGCTACAGACGCATCCGTTGGTGAACCACCAAAACCGGTGGCTCATATTGTCCCACGCGGACAGACACGTATGAGCCATATATTGTCGTCAATGTGTTAAAAATAGGTTAAAAGAGTAACTAACTTACTAAGTTCCGGAATCGGAGGGCTGGCCCTGTTGCAGATTGCCATCTCTGCCCGATACACCCCATTGCCCTTCTTCAATTTACTGTTGAGTTCACTCTGAAAGAATCAGGAAACTGTCGCGACGAGATGAATTCTCTTCCACATAGATAACAAGTGCACAAACGTCGCTGAGGTATTAAGGTTCCCGCTGACGCGGAGGAGAGCACAGAAACCGTGAGTGTTCCACGACCATGTGCAATCTCGTCTCGTCTTTAAATAAATGAATGAGCGGGCACCAGCCCGCTAAGTACCGTCGCTGATAATAATAGTCTACGAGGAAGTTCAAGCCAAACTCCAAGAGTTCAAAACGGAATCAAATCCAGCTCTCCAAACTGTACGGTGTAAAGCACCAAAAACCCCTACCAGACCAATAAACCCTTCTATTGTGAATGTATGTTCCTATTGTTGTCTATAGTAATTGACACACATTAGTGATACAAATTGCAACGAGAGGAGGAACATTTTGCTTTCCTGCGCAATTAGGGTCGGGGGGGGGGGGGGGGGGGGGTCACCTCCTAAGAAGTGTTACCAACACGAAAACAGAGAGACACGACACACTGATAGTAAAGAAGAGGTGCAAACAATGCTATAGTTCTACGCTGACGTGGAGAGCACAGATTTGGGCAGGGAAGGGATTCCAAGGTGTGGCTCGAGTGAGGCGCCCGCGTTAAAATTGCCTCACGGAAATGTAATCGAAACTAGGAGATAGGACTGCATTTACATTTGCTGTATGTAGGTACTCACCGCGGCAGGTCATGGTGACCCCCCCCCCCCCCCCCCCGAACTATTCGCGCCTACTTTCCTAACCCATTCCTTGTTCTCTACTGCAGTTCCTAGCTTCAAATTTTCCTGTTCCATCAGCGCTTCACTCGTTTGCTGCAAAAGACTGCTTACCCAGGCCCTCGACGCCACTTTTGCCTAAGAAGAAATTGTACGTACCTTAGCTTCGATGACCTCCGCTACAGTCTCGGCGTAGCGGGCAGTAGCATCTTGCAGCATTGTCGACGACAGTGAACTGAAGAAGCAGACGGAGTAGTTACTTCAAAAAGGAACGAATCCCATTTCCACTTACTCGATGTACTGAATGCCATTCAGCATTGACTCGAGATGGAATGCCATGGCTCCCTTGAAACGCCATTCAAACGTTGAGCGCTCCGTTGCCCGAGAGAACATCTCCATCATCCAGCACCATTTCTCTAGCACGTACCACTCTGAAGACGCTGCTTGAGGCGAAATTTATACTTCACTCTCGCCACCACACGAGCACAGAAAACCTCAACCTTCAGGGCGCCGCCTTACGAATATCAGCTGTTCTAACGGCGGTGCCCCAGCACGGGTGAAGGAAGACTAGGAAGTTCACCACCAGGTGACAGAAGTGATAGCCAGCAAACTCACCATTCATGCGGCTGTCTTGATTCGACAGGATAGCAGCAATCTCCCGGAACAGTTGAATAGTGCGTTCCTTTGTAGTACGGAAGCGGGCATCCCAAAGCGGCCTCCTATCCTTGACCAGGGCCACCAGAATCCCTCGAAGGGTGTCATTCCACACGGGGCGTTCCTGAAATATAAACGAGTTGCTATCAAACAGTTTTCATTTGGAGGATTTCGGGAAGCAGCAATTTAATACTACAAAGGAAGAAATCGACTTAGCGTGTAACGGAGGGCAAACCAATGGTATGGAAGCAGTCCAGGTTGTTGCACATAAGCCGTTGATGGATGTAGGGTAAAAAGAACTCAGAAGTAGATTTGAAGGCGTGCATACGCATACTGCCCACGGCTCTTTAGTGGGAAAAGAAATGTGTCATTGTGCTACTCTATTACAAATCCTGGATAGAACTGCGATTTACCCTGAGGGATTCCGCGCCCTAATGAGTATGCCGCGCGCCAGGGTGAGCCATAACCCACGGTTTTTCTGTGGTGGACAGCCTACAGCTTCCTATGCTCTCTGCTGGGAACAGGCCCCAAGGGTAACGTAGTGAAAATCGGATGGGAACGGCAAGGCAGCTGCGTCTCAGCCTTCGCAGGACGCATGCCCTTCAGCCTCAAGCTTCCCATTCTCTCACGCTACCCCAGCACCGGCCTCCTCGAGACGCAGTGAAGCCGCGGAAACGAAAGGAAAGAGGTTCGAGGGAAGGAGAGCGGAACCCACCCTCTCGGCCGCCTCCTCGACGGTGATCCCTCGGCTGGCGTCCGCTTTGCGACGAGCCATCGAGAGTCCTCGTCCGCGTGCCCGTAGTCGTCCGACCTGCAACGGACGGACCCTTTCGCTCGCCGGCAAGAAGTCACGCGGCACGAACGCGTAAGAAAGCACGTCTTGGGAAGCAGTGAACCGACGACTCACCCCACCGGCATCTCCGCCACATCGATCGATGAGAAGGGGCGTGGTGTGTGCATGGCCCCGCCCCGAGACCACGCCCTCCCGAGGAGTGGGAGTGGGCAGGGCGGTGGTGGAGAGAGCGCAGGGTCCGCGAGTGGCCGGCGCTATGGCCCCGCCCTCGTCGACGTTCAGCGCGAGTGCGAGCGGCCTGGGTTCGAGCGGACTTCCTGCTTCAGGGGCCGTGTGCTCGTGTTCCCCGTTGAAGGCAAAATCCAGTCAATCAACATATCTTATCACGACACAGTCTCCTATCGGGGGAGACTCGGGGTAGACGATCATAGCGCCCCAGAGGTTGGCAGTCCAGACATCAGCTACTGCTCTAGACACCCTATTCGCTTTGACACACCGAATTCCACGCCCCTTCTATGCCTTATTCCCTGATAAGTAGCCGGTGCTTTGGTATTCGTCAGGATATGACCAATTTTTGGTCAGGGTAATGAGAAAGGATGGCGTGGGATCCCCATGCGGGATGCGCCACGCTCTCCACTGCTACGCGATATGGTGATGGCAGCTTGAATGTGTTTTTCTCTCCCACAATGGCCGTTGGAGGTCCTGATGTTCGGCTCGGTCTTTCGCTCGATGCTTGTAGGGCAAATGAGCAATGCGCGAAAAATGAAGGCTTTTGGTTGGGTTCTGTGCCTCCTCCGCGTCACCATCAGCGGGGGAGAGCACGGACTGAGAAAGGGAGGAACCCCAGGATATGACCAATTTTGACATGGGCGCGGTAGGTGGATTGCATTCTATGTATGCCATATGAGAACCCTTCGTCCCAGGCACGTCCCAATATCGTTCCACGGTGAACGGGTGGAGGATCTAGGGGCAATTTGAGCCTGACATTCGTTTCAAGCGCGAGAACGGCGGCCCTTAGCACGCTACGCCCTCTGCGCCACCAATTCTTATATGCTGATGCCATAACCCTGCACCCTCTGTCGTCGCGTTGATGGATTCTTCCCGTATGCGGAATAGGAAAGTCATCAAGTCTTATCAAGGGAATTTTGGTGGATCTAGACCCAGGCTGCACTCCTGACTGGACTCCAGCTTACACTTCCTGTTTTCACGGCCGGATCCATACGTCTTTACACGACCTGTGCTGCTCGCTCCAACGCATACTCCATTGCCTTAGAAAAGCCACAACTCTCGGTAGGGCTCTCTTGCAGAAACCAAACTAAGGCGCTTGTGGGCATACTGATTGTGTCCTGTCAACGTCGTGCTAAACGCACTCTCTCGAGGCTTTTCCCCAGCGAATCGTTCACATGATTGGTTCACCTAATTTTTGTCGGATTGGCCCAGTAATTAGGAACACCATTGTGTGAGGTGTTAGGCAGTGGTAATGCCTCATCAAATTCGCTTTTACTCGACACGAGTCGACGCACAATGAATGGTAGGTCGTCAGCCTTATTAAATTTTATTTATTCAATGAACATTATGTGGTAATATACGCAAATAACAACAAGGAAAGAATAGCAAAGTGGGCATACAACCTGTGCTGCATCGTAATCGAGCAAAGCAGAATATTAGCTTGGTCGGAAAGTCTTTAGCCGTTCGGCATTTTCTTCTTTATTTTTTATCCAGCAAGGTGGCGATGTCCGTTCCTCCACGTGGTGCCACTGGAAACTGCTTGCTTTTGCAAGCCGAGCCAAACACGGACATTCGAATGCAGGCGACAGGCCCTAGTGACAGGCCGGCCTACGAACATTTTGTGTCACATCATATGGTTGATGGCGTTTCAGACTTCTCGAGATAATGCTACGGCGTCCGCGGGAGCCGACGCGCACTCGCAAAGCCCGGCGAGTGTGAAAAGTGTGCGAGGGTCCCTGATGCGAGGACGGCATCGGGGGGCAACTGAGCTAGTCCGAAAGTCCCGTAACGTAGGCAAGACCCGCGTAGCAACGTTGAATGTGGGTACGTTGACGGGCCGCTCGTGCGAGTTGGTAGAAGCACTGGAGCGAAGAAAGATAGATTTCTGTGCGGTGCAGGAGACGAGGTGGTCCTGCAGCAAGTCAAGGGACATAGGACGTGGCTTCAAGGCCGTTCTATGTGGAAGTCCCAGGACCACCAGTGGTGTCGGTGTGATCGTCTCTGAGCGTTTCCGTGACGCGATTGCAAGCGTAGAACGTTTCGATGACCGCTTGATGAAGATTGTTGTCGCCGTAGAAGAGCGACGATGCCATTTCTTTTCTGCGTATGCTCCGCAGACAGGCTGTTCCGAGCAAACCAAGGACGAGTTCTGGTCCCTGCTTGATGAGAAGACAGCGGAAGTACCGTCACAAGATATGGTTGTTGTGGCAGGTGACCTTAATGGTCACGTCGGAGCAACGAAAGACGGCTACAACTGTCATGGTGGTTTTGGATATGGGTCGCGCAACGCCGATGGTGGGCGTATACTTGAGTATGCAGACTCACATGACCTCACCATCGTGAACACCAAATTTCGAAAGCGTGATTCCCACCTCATCTCGTTTTATAGCGGGAATGCTAAAACGCAGATTGACTATGTCCTTGTTAGGTGTCGCGACCAAGGCCTTGTCACAGACGCGAAGACCGTGCCGTATGAGACGGTTGCCACGCAACACCGTCCACTGATCTGCTCGCTGAAGATCAAACCTTCGAGGTGTAAACATGTCGAGCGATGTGGGTCGGCTAGAATCAAATGGTGGCGACTGAAAGAGAAGGAAGCGGCAGTTGTTTCTCGCATTCGGTTGCCGACAGTGACAACTGTCGACGAAACCTGGAAGGACGCTACCGATGCGATAACTCGGGCTGCACGCCTTGAACTCGGCACAACGAAGCCTGGACGACGCTGGGTCGACAAGCAGGCATGGCTGTGGACTGATGATGTCAGAGAGAAAGTCCGAGAAAAGAAACGGCTCTATCACGTGTTTATCGGTGATAAAACAGTCCATAATTGGCGGAACTATCGAGAAGCAAAGAAAGCGGCAAAGAGGGCAGCGGCCGCTGCTAAAGCCGCATACTACGCTGATGTCAGCAAAAAATTGGAAACGCGCGATGGTGAGCGTTATATTTACCGACTCGCCAAAGCTCGCTGTCGCCAAGCAGAAGACATTGAGAAGTTCTTTGGCATTAACGACGAGAGCGGTCATCTTCTGATGGATCGTAAGAGGGCTGTGAAGCGATGGCACGACTACTTCGAGGAAATCTCGAATGTAGAATTTGAGCATCCTGCTGTTCCTTTTGCATCACCTGTATACGCTCCCGTTCAGAAGATCACAGTGAGCGAAACTGAAGCAGCCCTGAGGAAGATGAAGTCAGGCAAAGCCACTGGTCCCGATGACCTGCCAGCTGACCTGTGGAAGTCGAAGGGCTGGTGCCCTGCTGACTGGCTGACTGCGTTTTTCAATCAGGTTGTTGCTGAGAAGAAAGTGCCTGAGGGTTGGCAGCAAAGCACGACCATCCCGATTTGGAAGAAGAGGGGCAGTCCTGCAGACTGCGCCAGTTACCGTCCAATTCGTCTTCTTTCGCACACCATGAAAATCTTTGAGCGAATTGTCGACGGACGTATCCGGGATGTCGTACAGCTTTCCACGAATCAGTGTGGTTTCGTATCCGGCTGTGGCACCGTTGATGCCATTCACGCCGTTCGTCTTCTGCTAGAGAAGCACCGCGAGAAACAGAAATCGGTGCATTTTGCCTTCCTGGACTTGGAGAAGGCCTTTGACCGCGTTCCGCGAGATGTTATATGGTACGCGTTGCGACAACATGGTATCCCTGAAGAGCTTATTGAGTGGGTGCGCATTCTATACTCTTGCCCAAGGAGTCGAGTGCGAGCGCCAGCGGGCACCTCGATGGAGTTTCCCATCTATGTAGGGGTGCATCAGGGATCTGCGCTATCCCCACTGCTCTTCGTGATCGTGATGGATGCAATCTCACGAGATCTCCAAATGGCGGCACCTTGGACGCTGCTGTATGCTGACGACGTCATGCTTGCATGTGAAGACAAAACCGAACTCGAGCGACAGGCACAGGCGTGGTGCGATCGTTTGGCATTGTTCGGTCTCAAGCTAAACGTCAAAAAGACGGAATACTTGACGACGGATGTGAATGAGCACGGATCTATTAAGATCGATGGTACTGGGCTCTCACGAGTGACATCTTTCAAGTATCTTGGGTAAACAGTCACGTCCGATGGCAGCTTAAAGATGGAGGTGAATGCGCGTGTGAGTGCAGCCTGGTCCAAATGGCGCTCGCTGACTGGGGTGCTTTGCGACAGGAAAATACCTGAGCACCTCAAATCGAAGGTTTATAGAACAGTAGTCCGCCCAGTAGCGACGTACGGTGCTGAGTGCTGGCCCGTGACGAAGGAAGTTGAAAGCCGCCTCAGTGTAATGGAGACGAAGATGCTACGGTGGACGGCTGGAGTTACGCGTTTGGACCGCGTTCGTAACGACACCATACGACAGAGGTTCGGTGTCGCCCCGATATCCGAGAAGCTGCGCGAAGCTCGTCTTCGATGGTACGGCCACGTCCTTCGCGCTAACGACGACACCGTGTGTAAGATTGGCCTGAATCTTGTGGTCCCTGGAAAGCGGCCCAGAGGGCGCCCGAAGCAACGTTGGCTAGATACGTTGCGCTTGGACTTAGAGATGGCTGGTGTGCACTCTGATCAAGCATTTGATCGGGAGAATTGGCGTCACCACACCAGAAGAGCGGACCCCGCCACCAAGCGGGACAGACGCTAATGAAAATGATGATTTTTTATCCAGCAAGCAATGAAATTTACTCAACAACGTCATTGCCTCTGTTAGCCGCTGCCTCTTAATGGGCAAGTCAGCAATTTCCTTCTCCCATAGCGGGAAGACTGTGAGTTGACGACATCAACTTTTTGAACTTTTCCTTCACCAGGTGAGCAATTTTCCTTTGATAGGAATGTCTTAGCTGGGCGAAATAAGTGATACTCAGAGAAGGGAATAGCAGTGGAATAGAGTGTGTGGGGAGCAGTGTTCCGACGTAGCTCCAACTTGTCACAACACTTTCTGCGCCGAGCGTCATCGTGGGGAGGTGAACAGAAGTTCGTCTTGGCCGTTTTCTTCGAACAGCGTGCGCCAGTTTCTGAAGCTGACATCGATGTTACCAGAGTCAGTGTGTTCCTGCAGGAGTAGCTCGCGATACGACATTGCTCGCAAATCCCAGAAGCTGCAAAGGAAATACTTCTTGGGGTGAAAGCCCATTTTGGATTGCGCTCGTGGGTCTTCTGTTCAAAGGGCCACTTAGAACGATGTTAGAATCGCAGCGGGTCCAACTCTCATCTCAAGTAATCAAGCCTTCTAGAAACCCCTGCGGTGCGGGCGCAGAGGGGCAGTCTGACGAATACCTGCGTGAACCGCATGCTATCGGTCAAGACTTTAGGGATTCGTCGAGTCTGCAATTCTCTGTAGCCGAGGGGCTGGAGGCGCTGGAGGCTTCCGAGGACTGTAGGATTTGTGCGCCCGAGTATCGTCGAAGGACTTCGGGTGCTAATCTTCGGATCCTGTTTGACAGCATCGAGAATGGCACATTCTTATACGGCGTCCTGACCGAGCGTCTGTCCTTGAAGTCTGTGCCTCCTGCTTTGAGGCGAAGGAACGCCTGACAGTACTGATGGAAGTGGAGTGCTCTCCCAATGCACAGTTGATGCTTCGAACGGTCGCCATTGCTCCAGTACACGACTTCGACGTCATTCATAGAAGACGATGATTCTGAGGTACTCCTGTGGAATTCGCATATCTAAGGAAGGCAACGTGGCCATGTATAGCTACAATGGAGATATTTTAAGGATGATCTACGAACTCCAGATCCTCGATGATTTCTGCCGATTGTGAATTGAGAGTCCCGGAACCTTCACCAAATCGGCCTAAGACTTTCTGACCAAGCTAACACTAAGGATGGATCCACATATGCTTATTAATATTTTTTTATAATTCATTAAAGAATTTTATAGCATATATCTTTCTCAGAATTTTAGTATTTCGATGTCAGCTCTATTTGTGAGGGGCATAATTTTGTATTAGTATTAGCTTTAGAAGGTAAAGACGTTTAGAGCCCTAGTGTCTGCCAAACGTCTCGCTGGGGCTTCGAGGAAACCCCGAGAAAAGAACACCCGCCTTATTTACAGGTTATAGACATTACTCCTTATATTAGCCGAAGGAATCCTGGTATAATCGTATCCATGCACCCTTGTCCATAGGTTCATTGTGAAGCTGTTTTGAACGGCTTCTAGTCTAGCAATTTCTCTTTTACGCATCACCTGTATCACCTGTATCACCTGTCGTCCCGTTGATCATCGACTTGCTCGAGCGGGCGCCAGCAGCGTCTCCATTCGTCCCTGTCGCGTGCCAGAGTGGTCCAATAGATCATCCTCGCTCAAGGGACACGAAGAGCGTCATATCGGTCGTTCAGGGTTTTCACGAAGAAGCCGACCAGCGCGTTGGTGGGCGTCCTGGGGTTCTCTTGACATCCCGTCGTATCCAGTCGGTGACCGCTCTCGTCCAGCGGGTGTCTGTGAAGCTCATTATGTGGCCGGCGCACCTAATTTTCGACGACTTGGCCCATGCGACAGCGTCTAAGACCTTCGAACGTCGACGGAGATTGGAACTCCGGAGGTCTTCTCTCACTTGCATGAGTCGTGTCACTCCGAGCATCGTCCTCTCGATTCTACGCTACGCGACGCTCATCGCGTGCTAATCCTGCTTTCGTATAGCCCAGGCCTCTGAGGCGTATGTTAGCGCAGGAAGAGTTGTGGTGTCGAAAAGGTGGGCATGGAGTCGGACGTTCCTCATCTTCTTCACTCCTTTGACTTCTTCGACGCTCTTGAAAGCTCCCAAGCCGCTCGTTTCCTCCTGCTCAGCTCCGGCGCTAGGTCGTTGGCCATATCTTCTTCGCGACCCAGATACACGTAGCTGGAGCATTCGGAGATGTTCGTTCTGTTGAACGAGAATGGGCATCGGAAACTCGTCCGTTCCTCATGAACATCGACTTCGTCAGATTTCCACCTACACAATCGAAGTTGGCCAACATGCGCCTGGATAATGCTTGGTGTTATGAGCACGATGTCGTCAGCGAAGCGAAGATGGTGCAGTTGCCGGCCGTCGACATTCACTCCATGTTTTCCCATTCTAGTTCGCGCATGTTTGTTTGCGAGGGTGACGCTGACGAGCTTCGGGGAGATGGTATCCCCTGCAGAGTCAAGCTTGAGGTTCGGGAATCGAAAGGAGGGTCGTACTGTGGCCTCGTCTGGAGGGGGTGTCGTACTCTTTCGGTTTTGGCAGAGAATTCTCTCTTATTCTTCAGGTTTTTAGGCGATGTTTTTAATTCTTAATAAGTACTTTTTTCCAGGAATGTCTGCGAAGGCGTGGAGTCTCTCCTTCGTCCCGCGAAGTTGTAAAAATTAATATAAAAAAATAATGATTGTATCACCTGTTAAAAATAAAGGCCACCACCCAGATTTGGAGTCAATGAGAAGTTTCCATTTTTTCAGATTTTCTTTCAGGAAGTCATGGACCGACAGTTTCCTGCCTGAACGAGCGACATCTACAGTACCGTGCATGTCTTTTGGTCAATTCCCGAAAAAGCCGCTTTGGAGCGTTCCAAAGCGGCTTTTTAAATAACTTTCTTTAAAATCAAGCACTTGCAAAAACCGATTTCAGTAGGTTACCTGCCGTTTGAAGATGGTCGGGTCAGGATCACAGTCATCAGTATGGGTGTCTTCTGCCATAATCAACCAGATGGACTTTTTCATCGTGTAAGGCACCCCGAATAACCTCTGCCCTTAGATTTGAGCAAAATCGGTGACCCTGACACGACTACCCTCAGTTATCCAGAAGAAAATCCAAAACTTACCGAAATCGGTGAAATTTTCAAAAACGGACGTCGGATTCGTAATCAGCGCACAAAATAACCACTAGATGATTTTCGACGAGAGAATTTGGCCAATTTCGAAAATATCGATTTTCTATGACGTCATCGTCCGCGCAGGCTCGGCCCACGTCCTCGATGGGAAATTGTCAAAAAATCGCTTTTTCCAGAATTGGTCGAGAATGGCACCATTTGATAGAGCTGTTTGCGCTGAAGCTAACGGTGTTATTGCGAGTGTCGAAAACTCAAATGTGGGCGAGTAAGGGCGCAGGAAACTTCAAACGCTAAAACTCCGCCGCCCTAAAATGGCAGCTGGTGCTAAGGCAGTTTAATCAGCTAGGGAGTTGTGAGCAGGTTTTCGTAAAGTACTTTAAGCGTTCTGCTTGCCCGTGCATTTGTAGGCCGGTACTTCTTTGCGTCTTCCCGCAAGGGTCGATTGAAATTGGAAGAAATCGTGTCACACAAGGCTAACCTGCATTTTCGCAGCCCCGTAACTTAGTCCAATCATAAGCTACATTGCTCTATTTCAGTGCATTATTAGAACATCTTACTGCCTACAAAACCCACAAGCTGCAACCGGAAAGGTTCACACATGACAGAGTTATCGCGCTCAGAACACGGCCGCGCGTGCAATGTAATACAACAACGGTCCATGTTCTCCTCGCTCTTACTCGCCCAGATTACAGTTTTCCCTACTCCAAATAACACCATTCAATTCAGCATAAAAAGCTGGACCGAATGGTATCTAGCATGGCCCAATTCTAAGATATTTCTATGACGTCATCATCTGCGCAGGCTCGACCTTGGCGTCCACGTCCTCGATGGGAAATCGTCGAAAAATCCATTTTTCTGAAATTGGTAGAGAGTGACACCGTTTGATAGAGCTCTTTGAGCTGAAGAGAACGGTACTATTGCGAGAGTCGAAAGCTCAAATCTGGGTGAGTAAGAGCGCAGGAAACTCTAACCGCTACCTTACGCCGCTCTAAATTGGCAGATGAGGCTAAGGCAGTTCAGACAGCTGAGGAGTTGTGAGCATGTCATCGTAAAGTGCCTTCAATGCTCTGCTAGCATACGCGTTTGCCTGCCGTTAGCACGGCGCGTCTTCCTGCAGGGGTCGACTGAAGTCGGAAAAAATCGTGTCACACGGCTAACCTGCATGTTCGCGCAGCTATAATTTCGTTTGTTTAGAAGCTATAAAGCTGCACTTTCGCGGATCACTAAAGCATTTTACTGCCTACAGCATCTACAAGCCGCAGCCGGAACGATTCGATCTCCACAGAGTTATTGTGCTCCGAACACACTCGCGCGTGCAATTTGCGAGTGGTCGCGCCTACTCGATTGATAGGTTCGATTCTATATGCATTGTTCACGGCGCACTCCAAAGACAAGCTGGACAGGCTAGGAGCATTTCCTAAGTAGAACGACTGGGAGTTTCGATAAAACTCTTCAAACGGTCACTCTACAGGCTCTCGCGCCCACTCGACCTCACTCTGCTAGTGGTCGCGCCCACTCGATTGACAGGTTCGATTCTGTATGCATTGTTCACGGCGCACTCCAAAGGCAAGCTGGACAGTCTTAAGGCAATTTCTGAGTAGGACGGCTAGAAATTTCAATAAAATTCCCCAAACTGTCACTCTACAGGCTCTCGCGCCCACTCGATTGATTATGTCCGGCCTATATGCATTGTTCGACTCTATTGATTTATATGTCAAAAGATAGAGCTCGACATGCTGAGCTCAAATATGTGTAAATTTTTGCAAGTGCTTGATTTTAAAGAAAGTTATTTAAAAAAGCCGCTTTGGAACGCTCCAAAGCGGCTTTTTCGGGAATTGACCAAAAGACATGCGCGGTACTGTACGTCCTAAATTGCAGTCTATAAAATTTGAAGTGTCAATTGCTAAAGAAAATTAAGTGCCTTTCCTACAAGATTTTTGGAAGCGCTCTTGGAAGCGATAACGGAATGACAAACGGGGGATGGACTTGTCACGGAACTAGTTTTTTCTCTTCTCTAGGAAACAGCATCAGAGAGTGGAGTTGTACCCAATAAAATTTTAATCCACAGTTTGACACACGGTAATAAAACCTGCTTTTCTGAAACGACCCTCTGTATGAACAGACTCTCAGACGACTTGTATAATTAGTCGAAAAATTTTGACACCGTTAATTACATGGAAGCTGCTATTTCTACATCCTGCTTTTTAATGCGTAGAATTCACACTTCTTATTGTTTTAAGAGCAATTTTTCAGAGGCGTCAAACAAACTCCAAAATATGGTAGGTTACGTGGAGCCATTGCGTTCTCCGATATCGTCGACCCCACTGAAGATTGTCTTCTCGCGAAAGATTGTCTTCATATCTTGTGAAGGAAAGAACACGCGAGAGTGAAATTGTGCTTCGTGGAAGTTTAAGTCGTAAATATTATGCAGTAAAAAGCTAAGCGTCTCTGCAGCGATCTCCGATATGATTAGGACGGATCGTATTTCTATTTTTCGTTTTTCTAGAAAAATTAGTTAATTTTTACCTGAAGCAGATCACGCACACAGTAAAAATCTTGCACAAAAAGTTTAAAGTCTTGTTTAATACACAGTGTGAAAATCATAGTTTCCTGAAACGAACAGATTGGATCGACCCCTGGTCGATATGCCACCGACGTCATAGGAGCGACGAAATTCGAGGTTCACAAAAATGGCTATAACTCGGTAAGTTTTCTAAAATTAGAAAAAGCCAATGACTTTTTAAAAACTAGAATAAAAGTGCTTTCATCTTCATATTCTTTTTCAGCGTCTGTCCCGCTTCGTAGCATGGTCCGCTATTCTGGTGTCATGACGCCACCTTTCCCGATCCAGCGCTAGATTAAGGTGGATACCAGTCACATTCATGTCCATGTGTAACGTATCGGACCAACGCTGCTTCGGGCGTCCTCTAGGCCGATTTCCCATTACCTCGAAGTTAAGGCCTCTCTTGCCGACGCTGTCCTCCCTTCCACGCAGAACGTGGCCGTACCATCGTAAGCGAGCTTCGCGCATCTTGTCAGCTATCGGCGCGACACCGAACTTCTGCCGAATAGCATCATTTCTGATGCGGTCCATGCGGGTGACTCCGGCCGTCCAGCGCAGCATCTTTGTCTCCATGACGCTGAGGCGCGTTTCAACCTCCTTGGTCACAGGCCAACACTCAGCGCCGTACATCGCTACCGGCCGGACGACGGCTCTGTAAATGTTCGACTTCAGGTGCTCTGGCATCTTCCTATCGCAGAGCAGGCCAGTCAACGAGCGCCACTTGGGCCAAGCTGCACTCACGCGTGAATTCGCTTCAGTCATCAGACCGCCGTCAGATGCTACTGCTGATCCCAGGTACTTAAAAACCGAAGTGCGTGGGAGCTCGATGCCGCTAACCTTGATGGAGCTGGACTCAGTAAAGTCCGTCGTTAGGTATTCGGTCTTCTTCACATTCAATCTTGGTAAGTCCAAACCGCTCCAAGCGATCACACCAAGCTTGCAACTCTCGCTCGAGTTCTCCTTTATCTTCGCTAGCGAGCATTACGTCAGCAGCATAAAGCAAAGTCCAGGGGACTGGCTTCTGAAGATCTCGTGAAATGGCGTCCATCACAACAACAAAGAGGAGTGGGGAAAGCGCAGAACCCTGATGTATCCCGACAGAGATGGGAAACTCCATCGAGGTCCCAGCTGCAGCTTGAACTCGACTATTTGGACAAGAGTAGAGAATTCGCACCCACTCTATGAGCTCTTCAGGAACTCCATGATGTCAAGGCGTACCATATCACTTCACGCGCTACGCGGTCGAAGGGCTTCTCTAAGTCGAGGAAGGCGATATGCACTGGCTTCTGTTTCTCGCGATGCTTCTCTAGCAGGAGGCGGACGGCATGTATGGCATCAATGGTGCCACAGCCAGCTACGAAGCCGCACTGATTGCTGGAAAGCTGGACGAAGTCACGAATTCGTCCATCGACAATTCGCTCAAAGATCTTCATGCTGTGCGAAAGCAAGCGAATCGGACGGTAATTGGAGCAGTCTGCAGGACTGCCCTTTTTCTTCCAAATCGGTATCGTCGTACTTTGGCGCCAACACGCAGGCACCTTCTTCTCCGCCACAACCTGATTAAAGAGCTTCGCCAACCACTCAGCAGGGTACCAGTACTTGGACTTCCATAAATCAGCTGCCACGTCATCGGGCCCAGTCGCTTTGCCTGGCCTCATCTTCTTCACAGCCGCTCCAGTCTCCTCCACAATGATCTTCTGGAGGGGGCCGTGGGTTGGAGCCGTAGAAGGGATGACTGAATGAGGAAATTCTATCGTAGAGATTTCCTCAAAGTAATCGCGCCATCGCTTCAATGCCTTCTTGCGGTCCATGAGAAGATGGCCGCCCTCATCATTGATGCCGAAAAACTTATCAATGTCCTCGGTCTGCCGATGGCGACTCCTGGCAAGTCGGTACAGATATCGCTTACCATCGCGCGACTCGAGCTTCTCGTTGACATCTCCATAATGAGTGGCTTTTGCAACAGCCAAGCCTTCTTTGCAGCTTTCCTCGCTTCTTGATACTTCCGCCAGTTATCTGCTGTCTTGTCGCTGAGAACCACGTGATAGAGCGACTTTTTCTCTCGAACTTTTGCTTTCACGTCGTCTGCCCACAGCCACGTCTGCTTTTGGACCTTGCGTCGTCCAGGCACCGTGATACCGAGCTCCAACCTTGCAGCTTTACGTACCGCGTCGGCAGCCTTCTTCCAGGTTTCGTCGACAGTTGTGACTGTCGGTAACCGCACGCGAGAAATCACACCTGCCTCCTTCTCGCTCATTCGCAACCATTTGATTCTCGGTGCACTCGACCTGCTTCTGCCTTGGAGGGTCCACGATCCTTCACAAGGACGAAATCTATCTGAGACTTGGAGCTCCCACTATAGTAGACGAGGTGGGAGTCGCGTTTACGAAATACGGTGTTCATTATGGTGAGGTTATTATGTGATTCCGCATATTCAAGGATACGCTCACCATCTGCGTTACGCGACCCGTAGCTGAATCCACCATGACAGCTGTACCCGTCTTTCGTCGCGCCGACGTGCCCATTAAGGTCACCAGCAACTATGATGACATCTTTCGACGGCACCTTTTCTGTCTTCTCATCAAGCACGCTCCAAAACTCATCCTTGGCTTGATCGGAGCAGCCAGTCTTCGGAGCAGCCAGTCCGCAGAGAAGAAGTGATAGAGTCGCTCCTTAGCGGAGACAACGATCTTAATCAATCTCAAAGCGCTCGAGTCACGAAGTCGTTCGGAGACTATGACTCCAACTCCACTGGTGGTCCTGGGACTTTTACATAGAACGGCCTTGAAGCCTCGTCCTATGTCCCTTGACTTGCTGCAGGACCACCTCGTCTCCTGCACCGCACAGAAACAACTCTTCTGCGCTCCAGTGCTTCAACCAGCTCGCACGAGCGGCCCGTCAACGTACCCACATTCAGCGTTGCTACGCAGGTCCTGCTTACGTTACGGGACTTTCGGACTAGCTCAGTTGCCCGTCCTCGCATCAGGGACCCTCGCATACTTCTCACTCCCGTCCGCGGGAGCCGACGCGTACTAGCCGGGCTCTGCGAGTGCGCGTCGGCTCCCGCGGACGCCGTAGCACTATCTTGATACTCATGTAACGTCATCAACATTGTGATGTGACATGTGTCTTCCTAGGCCGGCCTGTCACAAGTTCCTGTCGCCTGCATTCGAGTGTCCGTGCTTAACTAAGCTCGCAGAGCGAGCAGTTTCTAGTGGCACCACGTGGAGGAACGGACATCGCCACCAGAAGAAAAGTGCTTTCATACAGTATAAAAATCTGTTTTCAAAAACTAGATCTTCATACGGGGCGGAGGCCTTCGATTTTTGTGTTAAAAATTGAAGAGATTTATATAAATAATTATATCCCGGTAAGTTTTTCGAATTTCAAAAGAGTTAATAGCTTTTGCACTTACGTCAGCTTTAGCAATTAACACTCGGCATTGTATAGAATACAATTTCGAATGCTCCTTCAGGTACAAAAATGGGCCGGGTCCACAAGATGCTCGGAAAGCTTGAAAAGTTGAACTCGTTGTAAATAATACGACAATTTCTCTCAAAAGTGCTTTATTTCAACTGTAAACAAACAGAATATTATTATCAAAAGATTACGTACACAAAACCTATATCAGCGTTTTTCTAGCAAGTTACTAAATTAAACAGTTATTCAGTAGCACTTTTTCTTGAACTGATCCGACAGAGTCGATGCTGCACCTGGAAAGAAGGACCTATTAAACGGTACAAAAATCGCATAAAAAAAATTAAAAAATTCGATGCGGATAGGAAATAAAACGGTGGTCTACACAAGGGGAGGCTCGCACCAGATCCACTCTGGGAGGGGGGTCGTAAATTTTCGGCAAAAATCGAACCCCACGCTTGGCCCTGATCCCCTGCCGAATCCCTCTTTTCACGTCGATGACGACGTCGTTATAGAATGGAGGTCTTGATCGTGAATCCACTGCACAGCTCTCGAAGGACTCTGATGTACTGAGTAGAAATGCCCTGAGTGAGCTGGGCTTCGACGATCGCTTCAGTTTCGACGGAGTCAGATGCCTTCTTCAGGTCGAAGAACGTAAAGCCCTTCGCACACTTTTGCGGCAGCCGCGTACGCGGCAGGGCGCGAAACAGCCGCGTAAGGCGCCTTTTATACTCTCGCCGCGGCGCGGCGCGTCAATTTGGGGAGCGGCGTGGCCAGTCGCGCCGCGCCCCGAATATGACGCGCCGCTGCGCTGTTGCAGTTAGAAAGGGGAGCGTCAGCGACGCGCGGCCACGAGCTTCTGCGCACTATGGCCTGTGCTCCGGAAACGGTCCATGAGTCATTGAGGGAGCGAAACAGAAAGGATTCGTCTGGCTGATCAGCGCAATGCATCTTGTCAATGTTTGTCCTATGGGGAGCGACGAATCCTCTCTTAAGCCTGGAGTCGAAGTCGTTCGCTCAACCTACGGTTGAAACTGGTGAGTGTGGTAGTCGAATCCCCTGCAATGCAAACGGCTTTAAACCACTCTTTATTTTGCGATATGTGCGGGTCCAAATGTAAAACTGCTGGAAGGTACTCATCGTCGAGAATCACTCAAAATTCTTTCTCATATGGCCATTCTGGGGTCGCTGTGCACTAAGCATATCTTTGGCGTGGTATGTGAATCTTCGTGAATGTCTACAGATCTCCATTCTCTTTCTAGGTTACAGGGTACGGGCTAAGTTCATTGTCACCGATTTCGCCCAAACTCCCTAGTCATGCAAACCTAGTAATCGTCTGTAACTTCAAAAAACGATGTCAGACTCGTGATCAGCACCCTAAATACCCCCTCCTCCTTCCCAATAGGAGAAGTTTGGTCGAAACGGTGAAATCTCCCACCCTACACCGAGTCTGCCGCGGCTGATTGCGCCGCGCCGCGCCCTTCCCCTCAGCGGCGCGATTCGCCGAATACCGTAACCCAAAATTCCGAAAGGGTGGTGTTTTGCGGCGGCGGAGTATAGAAGCGATGCGGCCTCGCGGCGCGAAAAATCGATAGCCATGCCGACCATCACGCCGCGCCGCGGGGCGACGCAAGTATAAAAGGCGCCTAATAGGAGCACACCGGCGGGCTTTCCAGTTGGGGTCCGAGTGCTGCCAATACTTTTGCACGTTTTAGTTTGTTATTGTTACACTTTGTTATGATCACAGGACTCAATTTTAGACCACCAATGATAACAACAAAGCAAGGCTCTCTATTTACGCCTTCATATGTGCAAGTTTTTCAACTGTGCATATCGCTTCTCTGCAAATAAAAAGTCTTATACATTATTAAATTAAAAGTATTATATTTATTATTCCCTTCCAGTCAACAGCTATGGTACAAAACTATGAAACAAGTAAAACACAAGCTATTGTAACGCCAGCAGCATCTTACAAAAGCAGTGAGGAATAATCTTCTCCGTGGAAAGGAATTACCACTTCTTCTTTCGTTGAACGTGTAATATGTGGGTGTAGAAAAGGGCCCTAGGTGAACATCGACGTGACATGAAGGCGCAAATAGAGAGCCTTGCTTTATTGTATGCATTGGTCGTCTAAAATTGACTCCTGTGATCATAAAAAAGTGTAATAACAACAAACTAATACGTGCAAATTTAGTGGCAGCACTCGGACTCCAACTGAAAAGCCCGCCGGTGTGCTCCTATGAGGCTGCAGTGTTACTGGCTGTGCCACCGTGGCACATCTTGATGTGTGTCGTAGGGGCTGATAGTAATTGCGCGCATGCTTTCAGAACCTCCTTTTCAATCTTTAAAGAAGCGTTCAGCAAAACTAACTGTGGTTCTGGACTCCACTCACAGGACCCTAAATCCTGCCAAAAAGCATCGTAAAAGCTCACCATGAGTTGGGAACCTTTCCTTGTCAGTCTTTTGGCCCTACCGTTGATACAGTCGCTCGCTGTACCACACCTCCGTGCCATAGTGATCCTGCAGAAAACTATTGAACGGTCACCGGTTTTATAGAGGTTTAGCAAGTAATATCAGATCCATTCTGAGAAATACTAGCAGTCTCGTTACGAATTTGGCTATCTATAATTGGTGCACTGTCGTACCCACGGAAACGTGGTTGAGTAGTCAGGATGAGACAAAGCCTCTTCTCGGAAATCTTTCTGGTGGGAGTTGGATGTGATAGATAATCCAGGAAAGGTAGTGGATTGCTCCTTTTAATTAGAACGAAGTCCTTAGGGAGTTGGTACTAGATGGTTATGAGATTTTAGTATGTGATCTAAAATACGAAAATACGATTTAACTGGATTTCGGGTTATACGTATGTGTATACCGAACCCCTTACTATTGTGTGTCCATTCCACTTAATGAAGGCTATAAGTGATTTTTCTTTCAATAATGGACATACCATTTTAATGGGAGATTTCTATCACCCGGATCTAATGCCCAACTGTCGCATCAGCGTGTCGAAGAGCTTCTGGGAGGTTGCCGAGACGCACGGTTTACAACAACTGGTGTAGTCGCCAGCCAGACAAAGTTCTGTGCTGGTCCTACTTTTATGCAACAGAATAGGATTCGTAAGTGAAGTGCATATAGGATCTTCCATTGGAACTAGCGATCACGCTACATTGACCTTTTCGGTGGACTTTATATTACTTAAAAAAGGAGGAAACGAGGTGGGTTCGAAACCTCAATGGTGCTGATTATTGCTCAATCGGGACCTACCTGGCTGGCATTGACTGGACTAGAATAATTAACTCTGGTACCACAGTCGATCGGATTTATGAAATGCTCATTGCGATTCTTCAACATGCAATTAAATTGTATGTTCCTATGGTGAACTGGGCTACCATGCTCATCTCAGAAGACTAAGCTGTCGTTGCTTCCACTGTTGAAAAAAACGTGTTCCACTGGTGCAAACGAAGACAGGGCTTCCTTCGAGTTTGTGTCCCAAAAACTTGATAAAGCCCTTTACCGGTACAATACTTACGTAGAGAGGAAGGTAGCTAAATCCAACGATAAATCAGCATTTTATAAGCTCAGCAGCTTGCGAACTGGTAGAGAATACGAAATTCCCGGATTGCTGAATGGTAACGGAGAGTTGGCTTTTACTCCAAACGGTAAAGCTGATCTATTAGGCGAAGTGTTTCAGAAGGCGTATACTAAGGCGGAGAAGAAAGGTTGGTAATTAGCGGTTGAGAGAATTTACGCGTTTTTCGCAAATGAGTTTTTCTCTCTGGTTTCATAGAGAAGAGATTGTTGAGGTTTTGTCTAAGTGGCCAAAATCTTCATCGGTATCGTCCGACTTTATTGCCCCTAGCTTTATAAGGAAAATCGCCCACGATATAGCTTCTTATCCTTCAGAACAAACATTTATTATAAGCTATATTTTATGTTGACATGGTGGGCGGTAAGCCCTTCTTCTATCTTTAACAGATTAAGTGTGATACTAACAATGATACAAAGATATTATATGATATGATACAAAGCAGAAGAGTAAAGGCAAGAAAGTCGCGCACAGAAACAAAAAAAGGAACAGAAAAATCAAGAGGGAAGGTTTGAAAATTTCGCGAATAAAACCGCACGCTCGTAAATTATTATATGTACAATCACATTTACAAACCTCAAAACAACAGCTCTGCTCCAGCCCTGGGTAGACATTGTCAACACATTGTCGTGCCCAAAAAACGCAAACTAGGTTTTACTATAGATAGGTATACAGATAGGCAATGCATACAGCTAATATAGGCTCAAAAACCTGTTTCAAGTCTTGGATTATGCTGGTGTTGGTTCGTGAAATCTAAACTTCCCTCTCACCGGTCTCGCCAGTTCCTGTCAAAGAACTTCCTGGTCCTGTCAAAGAACTTCCTGGTCGCCGCTGAGGGGAAGGGCGCTGCGCGGCACGCCGCGCAGCGTCCTTCCCCTCAGCGGCGCGATTCGCCGAATACCGTAACCCAAACCATCACGCCGCGCCGCGGGGCGGCGCAAGTATAAAAGGCGCCTAAGCGGCATCCACTGCGGCGTGCAGAGAAAGGTGGAGTTCACGAGGCACTCCTCCCGCTCGCTCAATCGCCATCGCAGCAATGCAGAGGAGTGATGTAGTTGAATGGTCCCACTCAGGACCTACTCGGACATTCGGGTTCGACGAGCCGAACAGTCTCCGCCCAGCCACGCCCCCTTCAACAGAATAGCAACAGCGGTTGCCAACAGAAACAGGTGTTGCTATTCTGTTGCAATAGAAACAATGTGTTGCTATTCTGTTGGAGGCTCGGAACACATGTTGCTATCCAGGCGCAGTGACTAGCGTGCTCCAATCGGATACGCTCGCGCCGCAAGGAAGAAATTAGAGTTTAGTCAGAAAGATTAGTCGTCAATGAAATTTCAACTGAATGCTTTCCTCCATTTGCTCTATTTGCTGCTTTCCTCCATTTGTTCCACTTGTTGTTTTTCCTCCACTCCATTTGGTTTGTGCTTGGCATAACGAATCTAACACATCAGGGCTGGTAGGTTGTTTTTGTACTCCACCTTATACCGAAGTAATTCTTTGCGCAGCTTTGACTTATGGCATGACTGTACATAAAAATGTACATATTTCTCAGTTATCTTGAATGTGTGCTTTTAGGTCAGCTCCAGGATAAGTTTATGAGCAAGGGCAAGCAGGCATCATCAAGGCAACTGTGTCTATAACTTTCGATAATAGGAACGGCGACACAGTAGCAACCGAACGGCGACACAGTAGCAACCGAACGGCAACACAATAGCAACCGAACAGCAACACAGTATCAACCGAACGTCAACACAGTAGCAACAGGAGCCGCCCCTCAGTTGACCGTCTTCTCCCGGATAGCAACAGCTGTTCCCCCCAGTAGCAACTCGAGCCACCCGACCGCGTGGCTCGTGTTGCTACTCGGTTCGGCTCGTCGAGCCCGAATGTCCGAGTACGCGCCCCATTCACAACGTGCGCCCGAACGTTCCGCGGTGCACTGCGGACGGCTGCACTCCCGCGGGCGGGAAGTATAACACCCCTCTCGTCGTCTGTCGGCGGGGATCGGCGGTCAGCGGGCGTGGCGGGCCGTGACGAGTGGCCCGACGCGGGGTCCCGACGCGATTTCCGCCCATCCGCGGAAGCTCCCGCGGGAGTATAACATAGGCTTTTCCTCGCACGGCGATTCTGCGTCTCTGTCCCTTGCATAAAGATAGGGCTGCCGCGTTACCGCAAAAGTGTGCGGAGGCCTTAAGGCACAGCGGAAATCTGTTCTGTCGCGACACTTCTTCGTAATGGCGTGTATGTGGTATCGTGTTGAATCCTTTCCGAAATCCTGCTTGTTCGCATGGCTGTCCTTCGTCCAGCGTTCTGTTAATCCTATTCAGGGTCACTTGAGTAAACAGCTTGTTGACTACGGACAGCAGAAAGAACGGGCAATAATTGCCAATGTCGTGCACGTCTCCCTTCTTGTACAGCAAGACGGTCCTGCTGGTCTTCCAGATGGAACCTTGCACTCTGACAGGTAGCGTGTGAAGAGTCGCACCCGGGTGTTGATGAGCGTTGGCGGGAGGTTCTTCAGGTGTTCGGGTCTGATTCTGTCGAGACCTGGTGCTGTACGTTTCCTCACCGAAGAGATGGCGTGTCGGATTTCGGAAGGGAGAACGGAGGGGCGACGCATGTGTCGCTAAGGATGCATGCTGTGAAAAGTACGTGCCGAGTCGCTTTTGGTGGAGTATCGTGGGTGAGTCGAAGAGCATTTTCGATTCTATCCGCTCTAATGCCAAAGCAAAACTGCGGAAAAGATTCACTAGGCTCTTAGATTCAAAACGATGCCGTAACCAACAATTTTCTGTGGTTACTCAGTTAGACCATAACGGCCCAGACGCTGGAGGAAGAGGGAAAGACTTACGTGGCAGGGGCGCACACAAAATTCTGTGCGTTAAATCTTTTTTAATGAAATAAATTTCCAGTAAATCGTTCATTTCATTAAAAAAAGACATTTAGTTGCGAACCATTATTTAATAAGGGAAAAATCAAGGAAAACCGTATACGTGTCAATTTCAAGAGGTCAACAACTAGAGTTCAAGGAATGAAGTGCACTACAATGTGCAATAAACAATTCAACATCAACAAACACAGAACAAACAAGCCTTCGGCAGCAAATTATCTGCAGAGTGTGGAATAAGAACGGGTATGGAATTATCATTCAAGATGATCACCGAAAGGGCATCTTAAAATGTGCGATCAGGCCAAATCCGGAGTTCCCCCTTTACCAGTTCTTTGCGAAACCTGTTTTGTGACTGTTCTACGAGCATATACAATCTCGATATGAGTATCAGCAAATTAAGCACAGAAAGGTTCAGAAAGGCTTTAGAAGTGCAACTAAAACCCTATCAGTGGACGTTAGCACTTTGTCGAACGCACGATTTTCGAGTGCCTGGTGCGTGAGCCCAATCCATTTTTTGCAACTTTGCGACCGTGGCACGACATCGCGTCACACGGCCCTGGAATGCTGAAAAGGTGTGACACGTCCTCAACGTATTAAGTTCAAGAAAAGTATCTCTCCTAATTTTTGTTAGTGTTTTTCTTGAATATCTCTTTTCTCTTTAAACTACCTTCAGCGGCCGTAAACATTCTCTCCGTCTTGACTGTTCCAGGGGCCAATTCATCAACGACTTACATCAATTTAACAGAGAAAATACAGCCGAAGTGTGGCGAAATGTTTCACCATATCGCTTGATAAGCCGCGCTATCAGGGGTTTTGGCTGTATTTTCTCTCTTAAATTGCTGTAAGTCGTTAATGAATCTGGCCCCAGGTGGCGAGCAAAAGTATTCTAGGATAAGCAGCGCCAGGTGAGAGTAGGCCTATCATACGAGGGGGTTAGACCATTATCTCGTTTAAACAATGTGTTGCTATTCTGTTGGAGGCTCAGAACACATGTTGCTATCCAGGCGTAGTGACTAGCGTGCTCCAATCGGATACGCTCGCGCCGCAAGGAAGAAATTAGAGTTTAGTCAGAAACCCCCACCCCTTAGCAACCTTAAGAAGCAGCTGGTCCGGAACCGTTTGTATGACCGCATACGCACAACACCATCATGTTGTTTGTCCTTTTGGAAGGCTGGCTACTGTCTAACGTCTGTCGTGGTGTACCTGATCAGATGTACGGAGTGCGGGGAGGACTATGTAAGGGAAACAAGTAGACCCTTGTGCGTAGGGATCAAGAGCACTTGGACGGGTTGCGAGGGTCCCATCTCTCCACTCCCTTGGGCGGCGTGCGGCAACACGTGAATTGGGATGGAGGTCAAGGCCCTTGTGTGTGAAGATGTGGATGGTTCGCCGAACTCTCGAGGCGCCGTACATTGCGGGGAAGTCCCCACAGATCAATACGAAGGACGAGTGCTTGGCTGTGACCTAAGGCATCATGCATACTTCCCGTCGCGGCGATAGAATCGCGGCAATGAGTTTTGCAGAGCAACGTGAAAGAATTTGAACTTCTCAATGCTCGTCCCATCGCTCTGCAAGGGGGCGCGACGGCGATCCGTCCAGGAGGAACGCTAAACACCGCGCGCGGCGCGAAAAAGTATGCCATACCCGCGGTGGGCGCGGAAAGCCATCGCGCATGCCTACTGCCACTGTTGCGGCGGCCGCGGCGAAGCTTCCTTTGGTCAGTGTTATACTCCCGCGGGAGCATCCGCGGGACGTCAGCGGACTAGTGGTGCACCGCGGACGGCGGGTGTGGCAGGGCCCGGCGATTCGCCAGGTGAGGATCACGGCGCGATTCCCGCCTTTCCGCGGACGCTCCCGCGGGAGTATAACTCAGGCCTTTGACTATTCGACCGCGTGCAGCAGAATGGCCGTGAACTAAGCGCCGCGATGGCATCGCAGCGATGGAAGTATGCACCCGGCCTAAAGGACCCCACACACTTCTGCGGCAACGCCGCGGTGCTATCCAGGTTAGAGACGCTGAGCTCGCCGCCGGCGGCGTCCCTGCCCTATCGTTAACCATAGCGGCGAGCGGCGTCGTCGCATAAGTGTGTGGTGGCCTTAAGAGTAGCGCCGTGCGCCGCCCTCTGCGGGTTTTGACTTCTGGGTCACGACTCGTTAGGATCCCTAAGGCGAGTGCTCCTAAGGCTCTAAGCTCATTCACCCGTCCTTCGTCCAGGTAGGGTGAGTATGGACTCATCTGTTCACATCTAAGTCCTTCTCTCCATAGACCATATTTTCGATTTCTTACGGCGTCGTTTTCGGTCTCTTAGTCTTTTGGATATGTTTCTGCAGAACGAAATGACATTTGGGAGAGTAGTTTCTCAAATGACTTCGACTTTTCCAGGCTATTTTCCAGGAAAGCGAAAACGCCGAAACGTAAGCCGCAATAAAGACTTGTACCAATCTCGGCTACGCTCGGCAGACTACTCATCTATTGCTGTACTAAGGATTATGAAGCAGTATGCTTTGAACTCGGTTTGGGAGGCAGAGCTCTATGAATGATTGTGGCCTATCAAAGTTGCCGCTGCACTACGGCTTTGTTCGAACAAACTATGAGTCCCGTTGGTGACTTGGTGTCATGCAATCATTTGTGTATTATAGTGACAATACAGCACTTCAACATTCCCGAAATTTATGGAAACAACACACCACTGCGCTTTCGATTGCACAACTTGACGATTCCTGAACATGTGTGATAACAACGGCTACAATCAGCTAATACCAAATCTTACATATGGAAGGCACATTTTTGAGTTGGTGTGAACTAATGATAATAGCCCATTAAGCGAGTGGAGATGCCTGCTCCAGTGGGGTGACAGGGAGGGAGAAGCTAAAATAAAGCAAATTTTGAGGAGATTATTGGATATCTCAATGATATTGATTGATGTGGTTCGCTGAATACGACATCTCCTCTCGATGTTAAGCATGAGCTTTTCATCTAACCATACGTTCCATGTCCGACTGGCGTTGAATCTTGGCATGTCGCTTAACAGTGGTGTGGGATGCTGTGAAGTTGTTGAGCCATGATTATTATGGAAGCTTTATTCGGCTTACGTTTCGGCGTACCACCTTGTTCAGAGCCTGGAAAGGACAAAAATAGTTTGAGGAATTACTATTCCCAGGATCATTTCAAGCTACAGGAGTCTCGAAAGTTAATGAGAGAATGAAGGGGATAGGGAATAAGGCAACTCGACTGACCTTATGGAAGTAGCCGAAATGCTGTATGGTCGCCCTCGGATGGAGAACGGCTGGATGAATGAACTCTCCCTTCGGGTCAGCCCCTCAGCGGCCTTCCGGCTGGCGCCCTCCAGCCCATAGAGGACGGCAAATGGGGCCAACTCCTGGGTTACGGCCACCCGTTCCACTCTCCTATTGATCGTGGGATTCTAGAACGCAATCCACAACGCCTCCAGGGTTTTGCGGGCTGCGATATCGAACTCACGCGGTAGGATCGTCATCGCTATCCCAACCACTGCGCCACTGTGACTTCGCAGTCTGTGTTCCCCAAAGGCGTGGGGACCTTGCTCTTGTCCAGTCCATCCATGTATTCCTTCACTCTGACCCAAAGAGGCCTGCTCGTCTCACCGATGTATTCTTCGTTGCAATGACTGCAAGTTATGAGGTATGCCGTTCCCGAGACTATACAGTCGCCTTCCCTACCGTACGGGCAGACCGTGCAGGAAAGAGTAGTACATGCGCTGTCATAGGCCTCATTTATACCTCATCGCTGTGCGAAGCAATGGCCACGCAATGAGGCCAAATTGATTGAGGCGTCGCTCTGCGTCGAGGCCAACCGTCCGGAATGAATCGCGCGAACCAACGTCCAAACACGTCGCCCAGCGTCGGATCGCGTCGCGCTCGAAATGGCCCTCGCTCCTAGTTTTTTCCTTTTTTTAGTTGAAAGACGTTTTATTTCGTTTTTTGCCTTTTCCATAACCCTTTAAAGTTTCGTTTCAGGTCACTGTTCGCCCGGATTCGCTAGAGGGTAGCCGGATTTCGGCCACAACGTGGACGTCTCTTCCATTTTTAATGTTTTCTCATGTTTATTTTCACCTATTTGTTTTGTGTGCTACCCTATTTGTTGCTAACATGTTGTTCTTTGTTCTCGTTATGTGTTTGACTTTGCTGTTCGACTTCAGGTCGCTCTCGCCCTCATTCGCTGGAGGCTAAACGGATTTCGGCCACAAGGTGAGTCTCCCTTCCATTTTTGATTGTTTCTCGTGTTTGTTTCCACTTTATTTTATCGGGGTTGTTGCTAACATGTTCTGCTTTTTTATTTATTGAGTATTGATATTGTTTGTTGATATAGTAGTCATCCCACCCGATATCCCTTCCGGTACGCATATCCTCTGGCGTATCCACTATCCATTCCCGACCTTTAGGATCAGCCATGGCTCGTGAGCGCGAGAGGTGTATTCGTCCGTTGACCTTTAGGATCTCCAGTGGCTCGAGAATGCCAGAGGCCTGGAAATGCGTGCACAGTTCGTGTGTGCAAGTACGCAATGGTGCGCAATCGCGGATCGCGTCGCTGGCTGGTCTCGGAGCGCTTATCGTGGTTCGAAACGATTCGACGATTAGGCTTATGTTATACTTCGGCGACGCTGTTACCGGCGACGTGGGCACATTGTTACATGGGTTGCTACGCAGCGCGTATCAGCCCGCGCAAAACAGCGTCGCGTCGCTGAAGTATAACATAGGCCTTATACGATTAGACGCATCGCAACGTTCGAATCGGCGTTGGAAGTGTAAACGGGGCCGTAGAGACGGTTTCTAACAAGCTGCGCTTTAGGCCCCGTTCATACTTCGACGCTGAGCGACGCGACGCCCGAATTATGGCCACATTGATCGGGCGACGCGATCGATCAATTTGGCCACTATACATGCCGTCACGTCGCTCGGCGTCGGAAGTATAAACAGGGTTGGAGGGGGTATCTCAACGACCCTTACGAGTTCGTGTAGCTTGGCCTTGCGAACACAGTCCCGCTTGGGTGCTGAGTGCATTCATTGTAATGGACACCGAAAAGGAAACTTTGTTACGTTCTTGGGCGCTACGTGTTTGAGCTGCTGACGGTCGACGGCCTTTATTAGGCATGTTAATGAGCACATACCTTTTATCAAAGCAATGCGAGAAGCCATTTCCATCGATTAAGACTTCAAGTCGTCATTGGAAGACACTAATGCAGCTGTGTGGAACATGCTCTGAACAATGGTGGTGGTGCGAAAATATACAGAACGGAAGTGCACTATGGTGTTGATAATAAGTTTCCGGTACCACCTAGTTGGAAGGTGCTCTGAGAGAGGTGGGCTTCAGCGCCCAGGAACGGCAGTGATTTGTCGGCTTCTCCCTTGTGAAATTAATGTGCTCCGCTTGATGATTGAGCAAATCGAAACATTTTGGTTTGCGTGGGCCATACGATAAAGCAATGATCAATACTCCGACAATACAGTAAGGGTCTGCATGCCAGAGCGGAACTCTCTATTTTAGGCATAAAAGCTATGACTAACACAGGAGCTAGACGCTGACCCATGGCGAACCCTCTGACCTGCCTGTAGTACTCATTATACCACTTGAAGATGTTAACTGGAGACATTCATTTATGAGTGACATTACGTAGGTCACACGTACAAGGGAAGGGCCTGAAGCGTATGTTTGAATAGGGAGAGTGAGTCATATGGGAAGAATCCACACCCTCAATTAGTGTAAAAATGTGTTTTATTTTTGCCAAGTCATTAAACCCAAGGAGTAGGGGTCCTTGAAGTCAGAATGGGATACGGCGTATCACGTGTTTGGGGTCTTGTATGCCCGCGATGCCTCTGCCGCAAGCGGGAGGTGTCGTGAACTCACGTTCACGATGATTCATGGAGGAATGCCGGGGATTCTCAGAAAGCGAGTATAAAAGAGGGATGCGGCGGAGGATGGCATGCTGAGATCTGACGGATAAACGCCGCCGATGCGTCACGGTTGCTCCAACGTCCCAGCAGTCTCATCCGGCTCTATGGGCAGAAACTTCCCGCTACGGTGGAAGGACGAGATGGACGCCTTTGGAGCCCGACGATGACGACGAGATAGTAAGTCAGAAGCCGGACGCCGATCCCGGCGTAAAACGTAATGAAAGTGAAATGGATGTAACAATAATATAAATTTAATTATTTATTATAAAATTTAAGAAAGAATAATTTAAGGAGAAAGAAAGCCGACGTACTTTTATCTATTCACTTTCGGATATATTACGAAACCTAGAAATGTGATATGGAAATAAACCTTAAAGAAACTGCGTTCTGTTGTGTAGCAAAACCACCAAAATTTATTGGACCGTGATGCAGTCCAAACATGGTGCATCGGCCGAATTTTCATTTCAGAAGAACTGTATGTAACTATACGTTCTCGTCAAAAGGGCGCAATGTAAAGAGAAATAAGTCTTGCAAGAAAAATTGTTGTGGTAGAATAACCTTGTGCGCCTACCCTTAGCCACGGTAGAGTGCTCGATCTCCATTCTACCATAACACGCTCACATTTCAGATCTCCATTTTACAACCTTTTAATATTAGTGTATTTCATACTGATAACATTATAGGCATTGTTTTATGTTTCACAGTCACTCTTTTCAAATGTGATCTAACTCATTTCAGAATCTGAAATTTAGTATTAAAAAAAATAGTGAAGCGCGCATTATGCGATGCCAAGAGAAGGAAAACTCCTTAAACCTGGTTCGCTGACCGAAATGCACAAATGGTGGATTATGAAAATGACCACCCGAGAAGGAAAACTCATGTAAAACCTGGTCGCAACCGTACGAAACCTAACAACGAAAACCATGGTACTCAAAATAAAACAAATAATAATAATAAAGCCGAGAAGGAAAACTCGAATAATAGGAAAACTCGAATAATAAAGCCGAGAAGGAAACTGAAAAACCTAGTCTTGTGACTGAAAACTAGTTTTACAACCACATTTGTGGCGAATACTAAGTTAGCTGTACTTTGCTTGCAAAATCCCGGGTGCAACATAGCACAGCCCATATCTCGGAGGATAGAGCATGCCGTAACACATCTACGATTCTAGCAAAAATGAACCCCATGCAACCAACCACGTGCTTGCAATTGGAAAACGGACAACGGCAGCACCTTGTTATGAAATTAACTCTCCATGAACTAATACTACGATGTCGCCGCCAGACCTTATACTACACCCGTAATACTGAAACACGGGTACAATATAGCAAGCGTTGCCCACACATGGGTACGTGTACGGGTTTGAAATGTGCAAAAATCAATCCCGAAACTTTAGTGGAAGAATTGGACGTCGCGAACAATTATACCGGCATCACGTTCTGTACGGAATCGTGCGGTGGACTTGGATGCTCCTGCGGATACCCATCTTCAGGGTGTCTCTTCTATAGGATTTACCACGTTCCTATAGATACCACCATATATGAAATTTTTGATTGTCCTTCCTGGTTTGAAATGGTGAAAATTACTTGGGAGCTGTTTCGAGTACACCGTCAGTCTCTCTCTTATGACCTTGAAATACACCCTTATACAGTGAAAAAATTACACAACACATCGCTGGAGGTAACCTCTTTTACATTCTCGCCTATTCCAGCCCTCAATAAGCGCTATATCACCAATGGCGAAACCACCGCGTATCTTTCTGATAACACCGCTTTCAGCTACGCTTGTAATGGAAACCCGAAGCGCACAAATGAAACAGCGTGCGCAATTAAGGATACCTGCAAATGTAACCCCGCAGAAGACTATGTAACCTGTTACTGCACTTCGAACAACATAACAGACACCATGAAACTGGAAAATACGCTTCCACGACCCATCAGCAGCGGCGAAATTTCAACCGAGAGCAGAAATAAAGTATTAACTGTTCGTACCAATGCGGTTTCGATCGAAATGGCTGTTAACATCGATCCGCAGGTATTAAGAGTTTCCCAAGAACTTATTGATTTCAGCTGCAATGTGAGTCCTCGCTCAATTCTAGGCTGCTACAACTGCGCAAAAGGCGCTACCGCACTCATATGGTGAAAGTCGAACCTAGACAATGTAATAACTCCGGTTACCTGTACAACACAACAATTTAGTCTAGCATGCAACACGCGTGGCAAAATCAATGAAATTAAGCTCTTTTTCAACACAGCTCGGGTGAAAGAGCTATGTCAAGCACACTGTAATCGGGAAACTACTATATTTGAAATTAATGGAACACTCAATTATGTAAACGGAATGAAACCCTTTAAGAAATACATCCATTTGTGGACAAATTCAACAACCGAAGAGGACGACTTTCCCTTTGGCATCCAACTTCCAGATATTGGACATTTCATAGCCATTTGTGGCGAGTACTATTTGTATACCGTAATCGCTGTCGCAAGCTTGGCAGCCGCAACTGTTATCTCCGTGGCATATCTCGCCATGGGAACGTCTGGAACAAAACAAAGTGCAGGAAGCCGCATAAGAACCGTCCTCCCGATACCGTGCGCAACCCTTCCATTCCTCCTAACGCGTCCAGTGTTCCTCGTCATCCGCCTAGCACGGCGGTGTCTTCACACAATTTTCAATCTCTTTTGACCTCCATTAGCTTCCAAGTGTAATTTAATTTCGTCCTCCACCACCTTCCACTTAATACGCTTAGCATACTTTCTATTAAGCATTCTAAAACTGCACTGTAATAATATTAGGCGTGGACATGTCGTATTTCGTGACGATTACGGCGCTGTTTGAAATGAAAATTTCAGAACAATGTCTGCTGAAAAGGAAGCAAACGCCGCCGCGCCCGGTCCTGAAATGGAGGAAGACATGAAAGACGCCGAAGACGTGCAAGCGGAACGAGGCGAAGAAAGGAACAGCGAACAGGAAGCGCAAAGCGGCGAACAAGCGCACGTAGTTGTGGTGGAAACACCACAATATGCGGAAGACGAGTTAGGCCCTCTCATGCCTGGAACTCCGGCGGGAGTCCTGACTCGCCAACTCGATGATGTCAGAGACATGAAAAGGCCAGTGCGGAACCTGGAACCGGCTGTACTGAAGAACCACGTAAGTTCCTTTGTAATTGTAAAAGAAAGGATTTTTAACAACATGTAGAGTAAGTACAATTTTTTTAAGAAACGGAAACAAATCCAAAATGTCCAAAATGCTTCTGTACATTCATCCCAGCCAAAAAATGCAATTTCCATAAAGGTAAAAAAAATAAAAAAATAAGTGCAAAAACGTAATATTTATAAAATAAATTTATTTCTTTATTTTTTTATTAATTATTAATTAAATATAATTTATTTTTTTTATTTTTTTTTAGAGAGCGATTGAACGGTTGGAAGAGAAAATGGACGCCGGAATGAAGGACCTGAAAAGGTACTTCGAAGAAGGGATTCGTCATTTGGAACGTCAGGCAAATGGAATCTGGAAGAAGACGGAGGAAAAGCTGGAACTACTGCAGCGAAAGGAGAATGAGCTGAAACGTCGCCCATCGACGCCTCCACCAGGCCCCAGCAAACCAGCTCCCGTCTTTGAGGTACAGCATACTTGCATCTTTTGTAATAAGACGGGCCACTGGGCCTCTGATTGTATGCTCTTTCCAACCTTGCTGAGTCGCCGCACACAGTGCATTCTATTGAATCGCTGTGAACGGTGCCTACGCAAGGCGGATCACATGGTCACCTCATGCAACACTCCCTCGTTTTGTCAGTACTGTAGACTAGCAGGACGTGAGGGTGAGGCGTCCCGTCATCACTTCGCGTTCTGCCCCTACAGATTCCCTATGGAATGAAATATTTTCGTTCTAGCTTAATCTTGTAATTGCAATGAAATTTAGTGTTGTAATACTGTCTTGTATTTCTGTTCTGTGAATCTCAGTTGTAAATTATGTAATTTGTAAAACTTGTTTTTAAAATAGTAATTGTACTTGTTTTATAATTGCAGTTTGTGAAACTTGTTTGGAAAAATTCTTTGCTTTGTATTTTGTCATTGTAGTTATAAACATGTTTGTAAAATTTTTTGTTGTATTTGCTCTGTCTTTCTGCCATCCCAGATGTAAACCATGTAGCTTGCACCACATATTTGTAAAATCGCACCCTAACTTGAAATATTTTTGTGTAATGTAATGTTCTTAGACGTACATGGAATGGTATTGTATTTAATGTGATATTGTAGCGTAATAATGTTTAGGCAGTGTTTATGAAAAAAAATTGTATTTGTAAAATTTGTATGGTATATTTTGACCTGGAAATAAAATGGAATACTGTATGTTTCTTTCATTTCAACACACATACAGGAATCAGGAGTCAGCAGAACTACAAGATATCGACTGGATAGAAGAAATCAATCAATTCGAGCCTTGTGGTGCATCGTGTTGTTTAAAAAAAATGTGTTGTTGTGTGGTTTGAGAAAAAAATTGTGTTGTTTCAGTTGTAAAAATAACGTGAGAAATAGAAAAAAGTGGTCGGTTTAAAAAAAATAAAAAAAATAAAAAAATAAATATACATTAAAAATTTTTTTAGTCTAATAATTGCATATACTGTAAATCTATGGTGTGTAATTCGAAACCTCCATCTTGGCCCGCGGGAGTGTCGTGAACTCACGTTCACGATGATTCATGGAGGAATGCCGGGGATTCTCAGAAAGCGAGTATAAAAGAGGGATGCCGCGGAGGATGGCATGCTGAGATCTGACGGATAAACGCCGCCAATGCGTCACGGTTGCTCCAACGTCCCAGCAGTCTCATCCGGCTCTATGGGCAGAAACTTCCCGCTACGGTGGAAGGACGAGATGGACGCCTTTGGAGCCCGACGATGACGACGAGATAGTAAGTCAGAAGCCGGACGCCGATCCCGGCTTAAAACGTAATGAAAGTGAAATGGATGTAACAATAATATAAATTTAATTATTTATTATAAAATTTAAGAAAGAATAATTTAAGGAGAAAGAAAGCCGACGTACTTTTATCTATTCACTTCCGGATATATTACGAAACCTAGAAATGTGATATGGAAATAAACCTTAAAGAAACTGCGTTCTGTTGTGTAGCAAAACCACCAAAATTTATTGGACCGTGATGCAGTCCAAATAGACGGAACGTAGTGGGTAGTGACGTTGCTTAATTTGAGGGAGGTCGGGGGTTCGGTTTTCCTGCGCAGCTGCATTTTTGCATTTTAACTGACTGGTTGAGATTTGGGGGATTCTGACGTCTACAGCATTTTCAGAGTTTTTTGCGCAATTTTCCAGCTGCATGCTGTAGTATTCAACATAATGATGTATAAGCGTTAAACACCAGGGATGTGCAGGCACAGTGTACGAAGCAGCACTGGTCATAATACGGAAGGGTATAAAAGCTACAGGCTCCTCACGTTATCATATGCCTACTACTTGCTTGCCTCTCCATGTCTATCAGTTCATATTGCGGATCCCAATCTTCTTTTTCTTCCACCATTTCCAGCTATTCGTCTTCGTCAACTCCAAGTTGACGTGCTTCGAAGTCCTTGAGTATGCTGGCCATCCGTTATCGGAAAACACTATAACAGTGTTGACGGGAAACTCATTGAATCTAAATTAAGATCAAGATTTTCGGATTTCATACTGACTGCGATCGCCGCGAACGGTTCCTCGCCTTCTCCGTGTTTATCCTGACATAAATCAGCTTACCTGCTCTTTCAGGTGCCTTTAGTTATTGATACAGTAGTATTGTACTATTTAAGGTAGCCTCTGTTGATTGCTCTACACCTTTTCCGGTTCAACGTTTGTACTGTTTACGTTTCTGTTGATTTTCGCCGGAGAACGAACTTTGAGTATTCAGAGATCCGAGCGCCTTTTCATTTTTCTAGCTTTCTTTTGAAGAAATTGCTGAGGTTGTACTCATACTCCACGACGACAGCGAAAAGAGTGGCGGCAGCGCCCAGAAAGTATGAACAGGCGACCAGAGGGACAAGAGCGACGGCAGCGACAGCGGCGACTGAAGTAGTGTGGTGTACGCAATTGCACCATAACATCTATTCATTGTCAGTCAGTTAATCAGTCAACAAGACACTAGCAAACAGTCATATTATCTACATCAACCATCAATCTGACACTCAAAAGAAGTATAACACCAAGCCTTACCTTGTTCTGAAGAATGGCAAATAGGAGTAGTTTCCTTCAAACGCTGGTGCGCTATGGTGATTACGTTTTCCCCACTCCATCCATCACTCCATTCGCTCCCATCGCTTCCGTAGCCGTGTCGAAGTATGAACTGGCGACATCGCTCGAGTATGTACAGATTTCGACAGCGACAGCTAGGTTTTAATCGATTTCAATGTATTGCACGGGCGACGATTCGCTCTCGTCGCGAGGCTTGAATAGCCCTAAGCCGTCAAGTTCGAACATTTTTGAACGATTTTTTTGAATGGAAGTCATTCCATAGCAGATGGCAATGTTTTCGTCGTGGTGGACGCCAGACTTTGGATCCGACACCGATTTTCCGGATAATCGGATGATTCGGATAGGCCATTTTTTCAAACCCCGGATCTTCGGATGATTCAGATGAGGGCAATTTCGAAAATCCCGGATCGTCGGATGATTCAGATAGCGCCATTTTCGGCCGAGTCGGATTTCGGATATCCGATTCGGATACAACCGGATAAGTGAGTGAATAGGGGCACGCAACCTCTTAAAAACAGAACGCATCAGTAATTAAGCGTTTACTTTATTGGCCAGTAGAAGTCACGAGTGCGCAAAGCAGCTTGTAGTGTGTCACCTTGAATTAAGTGGTTATATGCCCAGGTAGCAAGGCCCATGAATGCCCAGTTACATTATATCTGGCCCAGCTTAGTTCACCAATGGAGTGGAACACACCAGCGCTACGTAAAAGATGTCGTATTTGGCTGCCTTACGAGGGGAGCTCTCCGCAGAGCTATTTTGCGCTTCCAGAACAAACAAAAAACAGCTTCAAGACCCCAAAGAGCCAATACCAACTCAATAGTGAGCTGATAATGCACAGCGAAGTCTTGTAAAGGACAATAATGAAACGATTCCGAAACGCCCCGCAAGAAATTTCTCGTGCTCTGAAAAGGGAAGGGTCTGAAGCGTATGTCTGAACGGAGAGAACGAGTTATCCCACCATATATAGGAATAATCACCACTCCTCAATTAGTATCAAAATGTGTTTGTTTTTTACCAAATCGATAAGCCCGAGGAGTAGAGGATCCTTGAAGTTACAGTGGAATCGGCGCCTCACGAGTTCGGGAGTCTTGTACGCCTGCAATGCCGCCGGCGGGAAGCGGCTCGTAACGCAGTCGATAGCGACGTTGCTCCATGAGGTAGAGGGTCCGACTTTTCTGCGCTGCTGCATCTTTGCATTACAACTTATTGTTTGATTTGAGCAATTCTGACATCTGCACCATTTTAGATGTTTGCTGTGCAGTGTTTCCAGATGTATGCCATGCCGTGAGAGCAACTTTGTTGCCACTTGCTTATTACTGACCGGTTTTTTTAACCAAAACTCAATTGGAATGCTGTTCAACATAACGATGTATGAACGTTTAACATCAGTGATACACAGACACAAAGTACATGGAACATGAGCACTGGTCACAATACGAGCAGCGCATAAAGGCTACTGGCTCCTTACAGTTTGCTTCCATATATGGACAAATGAGATCGGCTCCATGGGCGAAATCCAACTGAAGACGTTCCCTTTCCTCTGAAACAAGAGTTCCAGCCGAAAACGTTATCCTATGCCCACTGCTTGCCAGCCTTTCCACGTCTATCAGGTCATTTTTCGGATCCCAACCTTCTTCTGGTTTTCCACCACTTCCAGCCGTTCGTCTTCGTTAACGTCAAGTTGACGTGCTTCGAAGTCCTTGGGTATGCTAGCCGTTCGGTCAGGTTGGTGTCATTCCCATGAAGGCTGCTTATCTATCGGCGACTTTGTTGGTGTTAGGTTTTAGAGAACCTCCAGCAGACCTCTGATGTCCAGATGACAGGCAAAGATGAGAGAAAGAGTGTATTGATGCCGTTTAGGTCAAATTCCGGGATCCACAGACTTTCTCGTTTTAACCACATGTGACGTCACATCATGGTCTCCTTTGAAAATCCGAGCAGGATGTTTTACCTGAGGTCATTGGCCGATGTATGGAAACAGACTGAGAGGAGCCTGCAGCATTTATGCCCTGCCCATTGTGTCCAGTGCTGCTTTATGCACGTTGTACCTGTGTATCACTGGTGTTGAATATTTATGCATCAACCTGTTGAGTACCACAGCATGCAACTGGAAAGTGCACAGAAAACATCTGAAAATGGTATAGACGTCAGAATCCCTCAAATCTCAACCAATCATTTAAAAAGCAGGAATGCAGCAGAGCATCAGCATCGAACCCTCGACCTTCCTCCCATGAAACATCGTCACTACCCATTGCGCTCTGAGCTGCTTGCCGGCAGGGGCATCGTGGTCGTACAAGAACCCAAATTCATGATGCGCCGTTCAATTGTGACCTCAAGAACCCCCACTCCTTCGGTTTAACGACTTGGCAAAAATGAAACACATTTTATGCTAATTGAGGGGTGGCGATTATTCCTATTTAATAGGATGACTCCCTCTCCCCGTTCAGATATACGCTATCAGACCCTTCCCTTGTGAGAGAATTCCCGCCAAATGAATGCAAATCTGCCCGAAAAAGTCAGGTTATCAATGGCGCAGAGTTAGCCAGCAAGGCGCGCTAACCTCCTATTATCCGATTCTTATCCGATTTTATCCGAATCATTGCGTTTTTCAGAACCCCGGATCTTCGAATGATTCATATGAGGGCAATTTTCGACCGAGCCGGATTTCGGATAATCCGAAATCCGGCTTGATCGAATCCGGCCGGATATCCGAAAATGCATGATTCGGATCCCATGTCTAGTGGACGCCCTTTCCATCTAGAGGAGGAACAAAGACTGTTTTGGCAATACGAACACTCGTGGGTGTCTTTATATTATTTTTTGGACTGGTTGCCAAGTCGCAGTAATGGGCTGGTCCCACATGAATGTGAGGTTTTTGATGTTTCCCACGAAGTTTGAAGTTTGATAAGCAAATACTGTCTTCCGAAAGTCTATGTCGACAGAACTCAGACTCACATTAGGAAAACCATTGGTGATATATTTGGTCAGAACGTTCCACTCAAGCTCTTTACCATACATATACTACTGTGCTCAGCTTGTCACTTACTATGAGAATCTTGAAGCTCTCGATATGGACTCCTATGCCCGACGTTGTGAAGATTTCGGTTGTTTACTTGAACAGGCCTTAGTGGTTGGCGAGCGGTTCTTCAACAACGACATTTTCAGCACCCGTGTCGAAGAAAACTAATATTTTTATGTTCTCCTTTTTATGATTCTATGATATGATTTCCTCAGCTGTTATTAAGATAAGCTGGGAAAGAGCCGAATTTCTATGTGAGATTGATGAACTGTCTTTAAAACACATTAGAACATTGGTTATGTTCGGTCTAGTTTGTTATCCTTGTTTAGAAAAACTATTTAGAAAAGTTCTATGTTCCCGTTGAGGCCTGTTTGGTCTCTGATTGTTCGCTCCTGAACGGTTTCTTCGATTATTGCTTCAAGGTGTTTGATTACTTCCTTGACCATTTCCGTTTTTAAAGCAGAGGCTTATATGGGCTTCTGTCCACATTTAGGACAGTCTGGGTTCTGGCGACCCAAGCACTGTGATTTGAAGAACAGCACTTCCAGCATCTGCGGCCGTCTGTTAGTGGTTTGTCGCGAGCCCATCGATCAGTGATCATTTTACAGGCCATTGATCCATGATTACCTCTGTGGCACTGGTCGCCACAATGCTGCCTCGAAGTGGACTACTTATCATTTGGAGTATCGGCCGTCGCATTGTGCCTACACTATATGCGACCTATTTATGGGCTGAATGCGGTATTTTTTGGTCAGTATCATCCACTCGTTGTTTTTTGGTACCGGTTGAATCCCTTTTACGGAGTTCTGAGCATTTTCTTTAAGACATTCTTCGACAAAAAGGATCTTTTCATAACATCAAGAACTCCATATTTGTGAACGAGAGTATCAAAAACAGTCCGGTATTTAGGGAAGTCTATGGCGTTGCCGAAAAACTTGGGCAATGTCGCCTGAGGGAGCTTCATGGAACGTAATGGTCGTGCATCGCTTTCACTTTGCTCAATGACAGCGGAGTTTGAAGCTGACTGCGATAGATTGCTATCGCTTGGAACAGGCCACATTTGATTAGGATCATCTTCCTCGACTACCTGTTTATTAGAACTATTCGAAGATGCGTTCTGCAGAATTAGGGATCCCTGTAAAATCCAACCTCATTTTACACTCATTGTATCCCTATTTCCTCAAGCCGTGTTGTCAGCTTGAACATTAGTTCATCTGCACTGGCGAAATCTTTGTGTAATTGTGAATCACTTCCTATTTGTTCTATTTCATCCTTTTTATCGGACTTATTTTTACAGTTTTCATAGAGTGCTCTAATATTGCAGTAGAGGAGTTCAAGCCTCTCCTCGTCCCTTGATTTCATTTACGCCGTTCTGGAAAAACGCTATAAGTGACTTGCGTGCTCGTAACAGAATAGCCTACTTTCGCTTGTACTCCGTGTATCTGGAGACAAGATTTTTTCAGCGTCTTTGCGCCATAGATGGTTGGTGTTCTATGGAAGTGCATTGTTATTTTTTGCAGGGCTTCCGAAATTAAGAAAATTAGGGTAAGTACTACGCCTCCGGCATAGCCATTTTTCACGGAAGTGCCGACCCCGGGAGGCAGCCCCTCCAAAGCCTTATGGCAACCTTTCCACTCACTAGGGACTTGGCCGTTCCTAGTGTTTGATCTAGGCCAAAGAACCAAACAGCAACCTATACATCCCAAACTTACTTTCAGGCAAAAACATTACATAAGTGCAAGGTTAACGGCAAGTACAACCTTATCAATTTTGGTACTACAAACCACTCCAAAAAATGTAGTACTAACTGTTCTATTTGCAATGTAATGGATAGTAATAATTACGTGCAATCGTCGGTTACGAAATTTATAATCCCTACATATACACAAAGTAATTCCAGTTGTCTTTCTACACACGTCATTTATTGTTTAACCTGTTGCAGTTGTGATAAACAGTACGTTGGACTCACTACACGTAAACTTAGGACCAGGAATAAAGAACACTGTAATCATATCAACAATAAGGATAAGAAAAAAATATTCCACGAACATTTCAACTCCTCCTGTCCTAGTAGACAATTTAAGGTCACTATCTTGGACAACCTCACAAGTAACATGGATGTGAACATTTTAAAAGAAAAAGAATTGTTTTGGATTAAGCTTCTAGTTACTGCGAATCCCTTTGGCTTTAATGATAATATAAAAGGTTATGGTAATATTTCTCAAATTCCTAACCCCCTTAATCACACACTCAATCACCCTTTCTTTAGCTTACAAATAGTTAAAGACAGAAGTAATAGAGCAAAGAAAAGTAGAAAGTTTAATGCAACATTCACTACATGCGATGTCATTGACGATATAGAACAATTAGTACATAATGCTAACAATAATAGTTACGATCTCTATAAATACTTAAAATCCAAGAAAAAAGCTTACATTTCCCTCCTTATTAAAATTGCATACGATAATTTCGGTCGTTTTAACAATAATAAACAACAACAAATACTTTTGCTAAGCATTCTCTGTTATTTTCAATTTAAACAAGATACGTTATGAAGGTTTGAGTATAACCGCAAACAGTACATAAACGTAAAATTGCCGTTTTACACAGAACTTTTGGACTCATACAATTTAAACAAAATCATTAATAATCGCAGTGTCATTAATATTATAAGACAACACAGCAATATAAACTATAGACCTTTTAGAATAATTTATGAATACACTACTCCGATATCCAAAGCTGTTCTAATTATAATAAATTTCTTCGTAATGTCCAACATACAGAGTTTTCGCAAATTAGTTGCATTTGCCAGAAATATTTGGCATATGTCAACCCTCACCATAAACATGTAGTAACGGGTGATTTAAATATATTTCATAACATACCCGTTATCTACAATATACTTAGTAAAGGCACTACATTCAGACCCAAACCTAAAACTTCTCATAAGAATATCATTGAAATAAGGAAATCGTTTTTTGGACAAATTACTCTTAAAATAAAAAACAGATACAGGCTTAATATTAGTATTCTTAAAAATATTGAAACTATTTTTAATTCCTTCTTTTCCAATTCCAAAACTAGACCTCTTATTTATAGTGGTAGTCATAATGGTAAATATGAATCCGCACTTAAACTCTTTTATAAGGAAATCAAAAAAATACAAGAACACTTCATTAGATGTCCTTTAGACAAAGCCTCATCCAATTATGGCTTTGTTTGTAAAAAAATTGTATTTTACTATTGTACGTGATGAAATTGAAAAATTTAACAATTATTCTATTAACAATGTATATATACCTTCTAGTGAATATGAACAAACTATAATTACAAAACACAAACACCTCCTTTCCAGTCTTAACCTAAAAAAGAAAGTAAAACAAATGTTCCATTAATATACTGTATTCCAAAATTGCATAAACAGTCTGTAAAATTCAGGTTTATTACAGGTGCTTCTAGTAGTTCTATAAAACCTTTAGCTATAGAACTTATGAAAATTCTTTCACAATTTAGAAATCATTTCGAAAATTATGCAATTAGCGTACGCAATAACGACAGTGGTATCAAAAACTTTTGGTCTATAAACGATATTAATATTTCTAAAGATATTTTCTGCATTAATAACGCTAATATCAAGATGTTTTCTGCCGACTTTACGGATATGTTTACTAATATTCCACATAACATAATTGTTCGGAATATATCTGAAATTATTAACATTTGCTTCAAAAACGCAGGTAAAAAGTTTTTGATTGTTAAAGGAACTAAATTGTTTTACAGCGACACTCCTTCAGATTGTAGTAATTCTAGGACTTATAGGTGCCAGGACATCCTATATATGCTTGAATATCTGCTAAATAACGGTTATTGTAAATTTGGTAACAGAATTTACAAACAAATAACTGGTGTTCCTCAAGGAGGCAACGCTAGTCCTGTTATAGCTGATTTAACTCTATCCTTTTTAGAGTATAAAAGCTCTACATATATCTACTGTATATTACACTAAAGAATTCCATCCATATACATATATGGACGATATTTTGGTTATTCATAATATTGAATTAGATGAGCTTAATAACCTGCTTACGAATACTTATCAAAACATTTTGAAATTAGAAATCACTAATAACAGCATTCATGATTGTAACTTTCTCGACATAAACATCTTCATTTTAAATGACAAAATCTTTACTAGACAATACAACAAGACTGATTATATTGATTTTAAAGTTAATAAATTTCCTCATAGTTCCTCCTTTACCAGCATTACTAATAAAATAGCGGTCATTTACGGTGAAACGCTTAGAATCTCTCGCACTTGCTCAAAGTACAATGACTTCCTGGTTAGACTTAAAAACCTTATCAACTCCTTACTCTACTTTGATTATGATGAAAAAATTATACTTAAAGCTGTCTTACGGTGTTTTCTAAAAATAAAAATATTAGTCACAAATATGACATGTTCCATACCTACAAGGATTCAAAAAAGTTTTTTATAGACCTTATTTACAATCGTTAGACTACTATATTTACCATACGTATGTTTTCTAGTTGCAGCTAGTCACCTGTCACCCTTCATTTGACCATTTGACCTATTATTTAACCTCCCCTTTTCCCGCCTTTTTGACCCAAATAACTGATATATAATGTGCTCCTTCCTTTCTTGTTATGCTCACTCCCTACCCTACTGACGAGCATCGGGGAGTGACCACAATTTAGTTTCTTTCTTTCTCTTTTACTATGCCCTTCGTTATCATGTTAACTGTCTAGGGTAAGAGGCGAAACAGGTAATATGATAGTTTACCTTGACTTCACTTTATTTATCCACACGTCTCCTGTTCGTCTATAACTTAACAGTTACTAAGAATGCCTATTTCTGCGAAAAATCACCAGAAAACAACTTTAGGCACTTTGGCACGGGAGTAGGTTTCCATATGTGTGGGGGAATCAGCTACAATTCTTAGTCTTACAAGGGAGGTCAATGAGCGTCCCGTTTAAAAGTGAATTTTAAAAATGACCTATTGAGAGTTATAGGAGAGTGCAAGGGAAGCACCGTAGTGGTTTTCAAATTTCTTGGGGACCCTTGGGTAGGTCAAAAATTGCAAAAAACCGTTTCAATTCAGTGCGGGCCGATAAAGCCAAACGGACCTCTGCAGCTGCCATCTCGTGGTTAGAATCTAACCTTCAAGATGTTTGGGGCTGGAACAGTAGCGGAGTTACCGCGATCTCATAATTTGCTTGTTAGCGATACAGTAACGGAAGTGAAACATTAAGGTACGCCGCTCACCACGAAGGACGCAGCGACCGGAAGGTCGAGTGGTTGTGGGGCGGGCTTTCGGGAAGACGGTAGAGCGTTCGGATCCGGAGGTGCTGATCCAGAATTGCTGGTCTTGCTCCATCCATTTTCGTCGATATAAAGTGTATCTTCACCACGGTAGTATACCATACTGACATTATAACTTTATTTTAACCTGGATGATACGATATAAACACAAAGATAATCACCCGAAGCAACAGCGTTCATAACGCATAGTTCGATTGGCCATTGAGGAGAAGCAGGCAACTTTTCTTCAGAGCTCCAAAGATAGATGAAAATACTATTGTTTTATTTTTATTTATTATTTTTTATTTGTTTATCATTTATCATTTTTTTATTTTGACTATTTTGACTTTTGACCTTTTAGTTGATATATATTTTTTGATTTTTTTTTCGACTTTTCTTCGACCTCCGGAGAGAAAGTATAACAGTGGCAATCTGTCTTCTTCATCCTCAATCAACAATATTGCAAGTGATCTCACGGCCGTCACATACAGCAACGTTCTCACTGTTACAATGAGACGTAATACCACCCACATAATCGTCATCGTCCAAGTCTACATCCTGCGCTTCGTTCAAATCAAGGTAACATCACGAACGAGAGAACGTCAATAATGCAATAAACACCAAACAAAAAAACTTTCTGGAGTGTTTCGTCCTCATAAGCACAATCAATGTCCCATACAAAGCATTTTGAAATATGCCCTGAAAGGCATCTGCTAGGGCGTCTCCTTACGAATAGGGTTAGAGTAGTCAGGAGGAAGGCAGACAACCAATAACTCGGCCCGGAGAACACATTGTATTACACAATCTCAGATAAACGCAGGGAAGGACAGCAGTGGGACAGTCTTACAAAAAAAATCGCTAGGCGAGAAGCGACGGCGAAAAGCAGGATTTCAGGGCGATTCCAGCCAATCGATAGTCTTCAGCGGAAGAACCGAAGCTTTTTTCTGGGGTCCTGGAAAAAAAGAAACCGGGGCTCTATCGCAGGAGATCCGCCGCCTGTCCATACGCGCCGCACAGGCTGGTCCTAGGACGAAGTCCTGTGTACGGCAGAACGGCGCAGATTCGAATTGGCGCGCGTTGCGGAGCGCATCGATCTCGCGCAAGCGGTCGGAGACGTCCGTGTGCCGCCGCCGGAGTGTGCGGTGAACTTTTTCAGTGTTATCGTGCATATTTCTGCGGTTTTGTCGCTCAATTTGTTTCGTCACAGACTCTGTTTGTTCCCTGACGTGGTTGTATCTGGAGTTGGATGAAGTTCGAAGAATGCGTATGTTTTGAGGAGGTTTTTCGAGTATTTTTGTTGAAGTGTCGATTTTTTTATGAAGAGGGAAGTTTTGTGATGACGAGAGAACTGTTGTCTGCTCAGTTTGTTTCACCACATGCTCTGCTTCTTCACTGACGTAGTCCTATCCCTGTTACAGAATTGTTACTAGTAATTGCGAGCTGTTGTCACTTCCTAGCTAAATTTAGTTCTAGCTTTAGTTCCGTCGTGATGTCCACAGATGGATGTCCTTGAGGTTCGAGCCATGTATTCATAGTCATAGAAGGTTCTTGTTCTGCAATGGTTGCGACAGTGCTGTTGATGGTGTTGGGTCCGTCTGCACCAGAGATGGATATCGCCTTACCGGGTGAGGAAAACTTTTTAGAGTACATTTCCTTAATGAACGTGGAAATGTGTTTCATCAGAATCGCCCCGAAACGAAGCAAACTCTGGAGGCGAACTTCACTTCACTTCCTAAGCTGTTTTCGCATTTCGTGTGGAAACTCGGGACGCTGTCGTCCTCATTGATGAATTTTCGACGCTTGATCCTTCATCGGCCTTTCCAGCTCCATCACTCAAGATACATCTCATGTCGCTTCTCAACAAGCCCTACACGCCGTAAACCTAGCCCGGCGTTATAATCGTTATTTCAAACGTGTGCTTGGTATAGATCTTGAAGTTCGAAATGCATTCCACATCTTTCGCCCTGCAACGATCGCAGATGCATGTGGCCGTCGCTACGTGTCGAGTCTTTAGGTCAGGACTCTTGTGTTTATGTTTCGTTTGCATAAAAAGTGCTTCTTTCTTTGAAACTTCTGCGAAATTTAGTAAGTGGTTAGCTTTTGCGCTCCAACTACATTTCTATGTGTTATGTGTTGATATACCTCCATGGCAGCCATCTAGACATATTTCGATTCACCGCCATCTAAAAGAAATTCAGGCAAATAGTCGTCGAAATCAGGAGCTCTAGTCATGTCGCAAAAGAGAATTTCTGTTACCTACTCCGTTAATAAGGGTATCGATGAGCAGGGCGAACCCCCCTATACTCCGAACTTCATCGGTACTTCTTTGTACCAGTACAATTCCTTCTCAGGAAATGACATCGCAACTTTTCCAGCTGCCGGACTTGATGCGAACGTCGACGATCGAAGAGCTGATTTCAGCACCTCGTGGGTTCAATCTGTGAATCAGTTCAGCAACACGAAAGGTGCCTTTTGTATTCAGTATGCTCACTATGCTTATAATTGCCTGTGAGTGACTAACGAAAGAAAGAAGATGCGGCTCGAAGAGGCCTTTCTCAAGAAGCTGTCCGGGAACCGGTTTCTGAAGATGCAGTTCGGAAAACATCGCCTCCTCTCGAGCACGACTATTTGTGTGGGTTATTGCTTCCTAAAGTTTCTAAAGCTCAGGAACGAGTGACGGCGAAGGCTGTAGCCATAGAGGTGGGCCTCCCCATGGGCCTTAGAGATAAGGAAGGCTCTTCAAAGGGCCCTACGTAGTTGCTTTTTTTGTAAACATACTTCGTTTTCATATCTATGCTTATAAACCTAATACTATTTTATTTAGGAATAACGTCCGCTGCTGCAGGCCGGACCCAGTGGCCGACATCCTGATTCCGTCATCGGTAAGCAGCAGCGATTTCTCTGCTCATGTGTTACTTCTCTTGTGCTTCACGTCTTCATAATCTTTCCATTTTTTAGAAGCGCCGCCCGACGAGTCTGGATGCATGTGCTGCACAATCCACTGCCAGCAGCCGCCGGAAGCCGACGACTGAAGAGCCACCTCGTTACGGACGATGACCATTGTCAGCACCTCGCTCGTCTACATCTCGACCACCTCGACGCCGACCGGAGGACTGTCCCCCCCCCTGGACATTGACCCTCTTTCCACAAGCCCGCCCCCATAACCACTCGACCTTCCGGTCCCTGCGCCCTTCGTGGTGAGCGGAGCCCCTCAATATTTCACTTCCGTTACTGTATCGCTAACAAGCAAATGGTGAAATCGCTATAACTCCGCTGCTGTTCCAGCCCCAAACCTTTTGAAGATTAGACTCTAACCACGAGATGGCAGCTCCAGACGTCCGTTTGGCATTGTCGGCCCGCACTGAATTGAAACGGTTTTTTGCAATTTTTGACCTACCCAAGTGTCCGCACGAAATTTGGAAACCACTACGGTGCTTCTCTTACAGTCCCCTACAACCATCAATAGGTCACGTTCAAAATTGACCTCCCTTGTTAGAAAACACTGTAATATTTGCTCTAGAAAGATCTGTCTTCGCTCCAGGTCCCAAGGTTGGTACGCCTTGACACTGAAGAATTTGACTTAAGGCCCCCACAGAGTTCTGCGCTCGCCGCAATGGTTAAGGATAGGGCAGGAACGCCGCCGGCGGCGAACTCTGTGTCTCTGCCCTATGGTTAAGCATAGGGCCGCGGCGCTGTCGCAGAACTCTGTGGGGGCCTTTACTAGGCCGATGGACCAGGTGACCAGGATGGGGCGGAAGACTTGGGTATGGTGACCTTTGTTGGAATGATAAACACGAGAATGTGGTTCAGATTTATTATAAGAAAGGAGGAAAAGTGGTGAACGTTGCTCATCACGTTCATTGAGAGAGTGCCCATTCGTACTTTACAACCCGGCAGCCGCCCTATTAAAGGTAGCGGTGCCTTACAAAGTGCGTAAGAGGTCGTAGACGACGACAACTCAATTGATTTCTACATCGCTGCCCGACCATGCCTTGATCCAGCCAGAGAGTAACCCGTAAGGAAGGCAACACAACACGTAATCATCTCAAGAGCTCCAGCTGAAATGAGACGATAACAAGAAGTGTATTAAGACAGATCATTCCACTATGAGTGCCTGTGAATGCCTGTGGATCTTAGCGAGAATACTGACGGAAAGTCAATAGGAGATAGAAAATCCTACCGTATATAAAGGAGGAAGGCATGAGTCACTTTCTGTAGTGGTTCGTCAACAGCCAGGATAAAGTTTCCACCCTCCCTCCCGTATATAATTTGCGAATATAATTCTTCCCGTACGTCCCCACAAAATAAGTGACAAATCTCATAGTCTGGAAGATGCTCCTTTTGATTTGAAAATTGTTCACTTTGATCTCAAGAGCATACTTACTTCACGACTGGGTTACTAAGCTATTTCTGCCTGCCCAGCTTCTCCAAGTTTTAGCGGTGGACCAGGAAAGGAAATCGAAGGACGCTGGTGGGACCTACGCTTGGTTCTACTACGCTTTCAACAAGTCTCGCCTCCAGGTTCTCAATTTACCGCAGTGCTTTGACCAGTTTCAATACTTCTACATGCAAACGAGGATAGTATTTTTGTCCTAAGTCACTTTATCCGGAATTCATCACACCTCGTGGCATAAAGCACGGTGAGTGGACGGAAACAGTCAGACATTTGATTATGCTTAACGAGCTTTAATAGGTTGTGAGCACAATCCTAGTGGAAGCAGGAGTGCTGTGGACTATTTCCTGATGTTATATAGAGATGTGAGTGAGAATGATACTCAACAAGGCATCATTCAATCTGTAGTAGGCGCCCTTTCTACGTGATCGACTTCGACACTAGGGATGCTTCCTTACCCAGCGTTGGTTGCCGGCGAGGCCGACGACGAACGCGGGGCAAGGCAGTATCCCTAGCTAGGTTTGGCTACGCTCCCAGCGTGGCCCGTCATACCCGAAGCCGGCAAGCCTGGCGTGGCCCGCACGTCCAGCGTCAGTCGCGGGCAAAGCCGGCGACGGACGCTATGTAAGGTCTATGTTATACTTCGGCGATGCTGTTGCTGGCGAAGTCGACGACAGTGTTACGCGGGCTGGGCCACGCCCCCCCCCCCCTCCAGCCCGCCATACCCAAAGCCGGCGACGGGCGCTGGTGACTATACATTGGATCCGAATGAATCATTTTCGGATATCCGATTCGGATATCCCGATCCGAATCATCCAATTACCCAGCCACTGCAAAACTGCCCCTACGCGAATCATCCAAAAATCCGGGGTCCTCAAAATCGCCCTTATCCGAATCATCCAAATATCCGGTGCCCGCAAAATTGCCCTTATCCGAATCATTCAAAAATCCGGGTTCCGCGAAGTTGTCATAATCCAAATCATCCATTTATCCGGAACCTGGTGGATTCGGATAAAACCGGATAAATTCGGATAACCCGTCGAATTTCCTCGCTTCATTTTGAAGTCGCGCACCCTGGATAAAAGCACATTCCAAGCGAATTTCGCAGACGGACACGCTGTTGAGTCATGCGTTTTCGCGACTTACCTCGAAATAGTGTCGCAGTACGTTACGTCGATCTTGGCATCACTTCCTTCAAATTCCATGTTGCGCTGCCGGGAAACAGCAAGGGCGGGGACTGAGGAAGAGAAGGGATTAAGCACGCCCTCTGATCGGGACTTCGCCATTTCACATTGTATAGCATTCGGCGCAAATTCGGTCGAGGGGGTCGCGATAATGAACAGCCCTATACCGCACTTTGTGGTACATGAAATTAAGAATGTTATTCAACACTTGTGTGTCTACCATTTGATGAACTATGTGAGACCATTTCTGATGTAATACGACATTCATGTGCCTTCTTTGGAAGGAGGAAAAGCATTGAATACATGGTGATCCTCCAACCCCCCCCCCCCCCCCCCGAGCAAATTGATGCCACTTGATAATGGCATTTTGGAAAGTCCAGATCCTATTATATAAAGCAGTCTTAGAATAGTTCAGCTTGGAATCAGGAATGTGAAGATTTTTTTAGAAGAGCGAAGGACGGAATACGGCACGAAAAAGCTTAAAAATGAGCGGAAATCGGAATGCGAAACATCGCCGAAACGGAAATGGCTCAAAATTCTTTTAATTCGTCTAATATTCTATAATTACACATATATCCATAGCTGTAGTAATAAATGAGATGCCGTTAACGAACTTAGATAGCGAGCAAGGCAGCATGAGACTCTTTTTCAGCAACATATAACATAACAATATAAAACAATAAAAAATCCTTGTATTCCTATTATTACTAAGATGAATTTTTAAACATTACTAGTGTAGCAAATCGAAGTTTGTGCAAGATCTCTCTGTAAACAGGAAGAAAGCATTTTGAAAGCAATGAACCCAGCTGACGAGTAAGATATCAGAGATTTCGCCACCCATAGCACTTAGCTATTCTTACTCCATGTTCCAATGCCCCCCCTCTGTGCTAATTAGGAGGAAGCAGAGTTAAGGTTACTGTTGCATTCAGTACCCACGACACCCACGCTCTGGGTACAATTGTATCATTTGGCAGTAGCTGAAGCTTTGAAACAAACTCAGAGGAGGGAATTGAAGAGGCAAGGCACCGTATGCCCTCCTCCGACTGAGAAAGATCCAATGGCCCCATAGAGCGCACTGTTAGCAACCTAAGAGTGCTTATAGAACTCTGATCTAGATTTGGTGTTCTCAACCTAAGATTACTAGGGAAAAAGATAAGCGTGCTTCGGAGGAAAGGAATTTGATTCTTGACTAAAACACTCATGAAATCTTTGTGGACCTACACTACACTGTGGACCGACAGTACATCGTTTCAACAAAAGAAAAAAAATACAATCTGGTTAGTGTTTCGACATCAGGGTGCACCACCGGTTTGAAAGCAAGACAATCATAAACGCATAATTAATCACTTTCTTCAACCTTTCGTTTATGTTCAAGAGGTGAATGAACGCAGTGCGCAGCAATCAATGAGTGATAGTCACCATTTCCGCTTCGTTTTCCGGCCCAAAAAAGAGCGGAACTCGGAACGGAACGGAAGTACTGAAAATGGCCGAAAACCGGAATTCGGAACCGGAAACGGAAGTGGAATGATCCAGCTCTTTGGTGTTTCCTTCCTTGACGAGTAGTGAGTCTTTCGATACATGCACTGTTGTTGTTGTTGTTTTTAAAGGATCGGTTCCTTTTTATGGAACGGAAGTACTCTGATAAACTGCGTCTTACGTCAATGAGTCGGATACCCGATCTGGATATCCGAAATCCGGGGTCATTAAATTGCCATTATCCGAATCATCCAAAAATCCGGAGTCCTCGAAATTGCCGTTATCCGAGTCATCCAAAAATCCGGGGTCGGGAAAATCGACCTTTTCCGAATCATCCAAAAATCCTGGGTCCGCAAAATCGCCTTTATCTGAATCATCCAATTATCCGAAGATTTTCGATCGGATCCAATGTATTAACCTCAACAAGTCGATAGCTTTAGTCTTTTTATTAACTTTTCAATTTTTGGAAAGAAACTTTGACATAACATAACAACACTCAGGAATCTTCTTTCTCATCTTTTGGTTAGATGAGAAGCCGTATTCTTAATAGTTTTCGCCCTGCTTGCTTACTTTGGCACGCTCATTCTTGTTTGAAGACGACGATGGCGTTGGACCTCAGTTTTCAGTAAACTGCACAGTTCTCAACATGTACATATCACTTTTAAGGCCTTTACAATTTTTCAATTGTGGAAGTCTTATATGTTAACTATACACTATATGTTTGTACACTGTTGTGTAAATTTAAGACGTGTTGGTTCCCTCCTTGATGACCATGGTGGAGGAAGACTGGTCCTTCTCTTTGTAATTCGCTGCTGCTAGATTGAACTCCGGAAACGTTAGCGATCCGTATTTGATATTACCTTGCTGAATTAATCAGTTTGCTGATTGGTAGTTTATGCATCTACTTAATTTACCTCAAGCGGTTCTTTTATTACTGGTCAATAAGAAGGGATATGAAGATGGTCTTGAATTTCTAAGCTTGAGGCAATGTCTGACGCGGTAGCCACATCTTGAATTGATCCTTCCTTTCAGGCTCTGAAGAAGGCGATACCGCCGAAACGTTAACCAATAAAGATCTGTAAAACCTCGTGTGGAGCTCAGTCAAACAACGCAACAAGATCTACGATGCCGAGGTTCATAGAGAGTCGTACATGGCGACTTCTTCGCAACGTGCCAGCTCAACATCTACGACTCGTCAAGGAGGCCCTGTCACTAAGACAAACGATTGTCTTAGCTAGACAGTCTATTCACTTCGTCCGGCGCTGCCACCAGCACCAGGCTATTCCTAAGTTCATTCGATGCAAAAAACTACATGAACTCTGTGGCAGACCGGAAGGCGATCGACAAGTCTTGGACATCGAACTGCGACTACTTCGTATTTCTCTGCGGAGCAAGAAAGATCATCTTTTCGCATTGATGAATAAGTGTATGTCGAAAGAGGCCTACTGTGCCCAATTCTTGGAGGATCGCCTATGGAGGAGAATAGAAGGTGGGTCAAGATCAATTTGTGACGCTATTCGGTCAAATGTTAAATCAACCTTACAGAAAAAATTCAACGACATTCTTAGTACATCACGTAGCCATGGGGGTAGAGCAGTAGATTCCACATCTTACCGAGAACCCAGCGACCGAGGAGTTAGTAGTCCAGGTTCTTTTTCTAGCACATCTAGAGTCACCGTGTTGGGCAACTTTTCCTTGTCGCCAAACGCGACTTCAGTTCTTCAAATGGGGCCTAGCTTCTCCCCATCTCAGTCCATATCCACCTTGGTTATGCGCAGGGTCATATGTAGCCTACATGAACTTCAAGACAGGCTGCGCTGTAGGGCACGAACTGAGGGCGTAGGTGGAGTTTCTAACCAAAGCGGAGCAATGCCATGCATCCCTTTCCCTAACATCTACTTCAGGCAGCAAGAGCCTGATGCCCAGGCTGACATTAATTTCCGCCTTTTCGCAGATGATGTGTTCAAGGTGTTTAGTCGCTATCGACTACAGCGTACAAAAAACAACCTCACTAAGGCACAGATCTGCGGAATAAAGGAGGTTCGCGACCTCGTAAGGTCGAAAACAATAAGGCTGTCAGTCAGTGATAAGGGTGGGGAATTCGTCGTCATTCCCAGACACATAGATATGTCAATAGCGGAACACCACCTCCGGGATGGGTCTCTCTATTGTCCATCCTCCGCAAGGGAGTTTCAGGGCCAGTGTCGAAGGTTAAAGAGAACGTGGGTATCATTGGCAAAAGCAGCTGGGATTAGCTCACAAACAATAGCGCGCCTTAAAATTGAATCCCCGCAGTGCCCAGTCCTTTATCTGCTCATAAAGATGCACAAGCTTCCGTCATCGAGCAGTATAGAATCGCTGGCACCCTCCGATATCAAGGTGCGTCCAATAATTAGCTGCGTTGGGGGACCTACCGATAGAATAGCGTGGTTCCTAGACCTGGTTTCGGCACAATTACTCAGGTTCATACCGGCTCATTTGAGCAACACCCAGATGTTCCTGGAACATCTGCATTCTGCAAGAACGGACCCCACTTGCGTCATGGAATCCTTTGATGTAGCAACCTTGTATACCAATGTCAGCAACGAGTGCGCCATGGAAGCTATATTCGAGCTTCAAGCGCAGCACCAAAAGACTGTAAACACATACGGATTCTCTATAAGACAATTAATGGTCCTTCTTAAAGAATGCCTTGGTACCAACATTTTCAGATGGTCGAGCCACTATTTCTCTCAGATAAGAGGTGGTGGGGCAACGACTAGCACCTACACTCGCTATCGCCTTCATGGCCAAAATTGAAACCCCGGTGCTACAAAGGTTTCCATTGCTGTATTGTCGTTACATCGACGACTGCTTTCTTATCTGCTCGACGCAGGAAGAAATGGACCTGTGCTTTAGCCTGCTTAACAGCCAGTTATATCAAGCTCACTCGCGAAAAACCCCAGGGTGATTGGCTTCCGTTCCTGAACGTGCAAGTCCAACTTAAAGAGGGTGGTACCGTAACAAAATGGTATAGAAAACCTACCAACAAGAATATCATAGTTCACTGCCTTTCCTCGCACCCTAACCACATGAAGCGAGCTGTAGTGAAAAACATGTTCCGAACCACAGCTCTCGTATCCAGTGGGGAAGAGGAGCGTAAAGAATCAAGGAAGCTGGCACAAGAAATTGCGGGTAGCAACGGATATAAGCACCACGTTACATCCTCACGGAGGTCCTTGCAGGAACAAAGCAGTAGCCGCGCCATGTCCGGAAAGGTACCATTCAAAGTGCCATTCATCTCCGATGATGTAAGCACTTCCCTTCGGAAGTGTGTGAGGAGAGCCGGGCTGGAGAATGTGGTAACTGTTGTAGAGGTGCCACCAGACAACCTAAGGCGGCAGCTAGTTCGGAATCGTCCTTACGATGTGCCTTTGTGTCACCCCTGGTTGCGCCGTCTGCCCACATGGCAGGGAAGGGGACTGCACCTTATCAGATGTGGTATACCTCATTACCTGCCAGAGCTGTGGCGAGGAATATGTCGGTGAGACGGCGCGACCCCTACATGTTAGGGTCAAGGAACACCTTGACGGTAAGCCCAAGTCCAGGACGTCCACTGCAATGGGTCACCATAGAGTCAACGGGCATACGGGGGAGGACTTTGAGGTCAGGGTCAAGCTGCTGGCAGTCGAGGCCCAAACTACCGCCCGCAAGGCTCTGGAGGCGTATTGGATTCATGCCAAAGACCCCAAGCTAAACCGGTAGGAGGAATTCCTCTATATAACGCGGGAGCTCAGACCCTACATCAGGTTGGCATTCTGATTGGGGCGCCTGTGTCTCGAAAACGGCCCTGCTACCGACCGATTGGCCCGTCTGGCTTCCTGTAAGGTAAGGGTCTCGATCTCTCTATTGACTACGTGATCGAAAGATGGTCTTGAATTTCTAAGGTTGAGGCAACGTCTGACGCGGTAGCCATATCTTGACTTGATCCTTCCTTTCAGGCTCTGAAGAAGGCGATACCGCCGAAACGTTAGCCAATAAAGATCTGTAAAACCTCGTGTGGAGCTCAGTCAAACAACGCAAGAAGAAGTGATATCTCATTCCTTATGAACGTGTACATTCTGTTTAACCACAGCAATAATTAGCTTCGTTGGCCAAGATGTAAGCTATACTGTTGCCATTTAGGTAAAACACTGTGCTATAAATATAATGCTGGGAACCAATTTTGCACGCTTCCTTAGGTAAAGCCTAAACTTTGCAATACTTTGCGGTCGTCAAATTGAGGGAAAATTTTGGATTAAGGCTTACCCCAAGCGGTCCATGTGTTGCAAACTGGGAGTTTCTGTGGCAAATATTAGCATTCAAATCGTTTTTCGATTATACTGACCCAATGTGTTCCGTTCTTCAGATGTGAAATGTCCGCAGAAGTCGCCATTCTTGCTAAAAGAGACCTTTGATTAAACATAGTTTGCTAGAGTTTTTTATCAGTAGACATACTATCTACTCGAATCAATGAGGTCTGCTTCCTTAAAAGAATTGCTCAGCTAAAAGGCGTCTGTCTAGCTAAAAGGCGGGTTCTTGATCATATTATTTTTGTTTTGCACAATTTTAAAACGTAGCCATCGGTGATTACCCTAGGATATCGTTTGCCTGTTCTTCGAGTCGTACTTCTTGCGGGGGATCGGGAGCCCGACAATACGCACCCAGTCTAACAAACCCTACGGTAGATATTCTCTTGGAATAGGATTGCTCGGCTGTCCATGTCTATAATAAACATCCTTAAAGAGTCTAGGTTAAATACCTTGAAACCGTGTCTTTCGAATCTTAACTAGGGACCACCATTTGGCCTCTTCAACTTCCATAGAATCGATTTATAAAAGAAGTATAGTTTTATAATCAATGGATTAGACTTATTTGGAAAAGTACTTTCAAGTTATATAGAAGGAAAGCGTGATGAAATTCTTTCCTTCTAGTTTTTACCTTAACTTACATTGTGAAATGGGAGGAACAAAAACAATATATTGATATGATCCCAAGGTTCTATTAAATAACGAATATTTTATTTAGCTGCTTACCCACTAGAGCTAAACTATAATATGAAGGGGTATGGAAGCATTTCTGATATTACTAAACCACTGAAGCACTATAAAGGTACCCACCCCTGTTTTCGTTATCTATAGTGAAGTATGGAAAAACGTAGCCTAAGAAATAAATCTAAACGTAGTTCTGAGATTACAAAACTCGTTAATAACAGAAAACCCGAGTTTTTGAAGTTGAAGTTTACACATACCTCAAGGCTATTATTAGAAAAAAGATTTATTTGGTTATTTTGTACCTCTATAACAATGAGATTCTTTATAAATTTAGCGAATTCAAACCTAAGGTCATACTTAGCCTCCTTTGCTCTTCTCACGTCGAAAAACAAGACTGTGTCATTAACAAATTCCTAGTTCGATGACTTCTACTATTCCTTATATTCACAGTTTTTTGGATTACAGCGGCTTAAACAAAGCACTTATCAACACTGAGATTAGAAGATAACTGATGTCAATAATTTTTCACCGAAAAGGATTGTGTATGCTTATCCACCTCCAACATCCCAATGAATTTTTAACTATAACAACTCCATCAAGACGTAATAATAGCAAATTCCAAGTTCTTTCATCTTGAAATCTCGCCATTGCCGTTTAATACGTATTGTCTTATCTTTGCCAACGAGGTTTTTAGATGGAATATTTATTTATGGGTTGACGTTGTCGTCTTCGGAGGCCCAGAATTCCACCAATGGCGAGGAGCGATTGCGCTATCGCCCATAGTTAATCGCTCCTGGTCATCGACTGAGCCTCCGAAGACGACGACATGGTCGAAACGTCAGATCATAAATAAATATTCTACCTAAAAACCTCGTTGGCAAAGAAAAGACAATACTTAATGATAACATTCTAAATGAACTGATTAACAGTAGATGTATATGCAATGCAGAAAAGATGACAATATTTACAGATAGGCACTACAGGAGTTCATCAGAGACAAATGTCTTTACGACATTATGACCAAAGATACTAAATTTAGAATTGGTGAAGCTAATAAATCAGTGGCTATTAGAGGATACTGCATTGCATATTGCAAGGGTGTTAAATAAATTTAGGAAACATAAAACTAACGAAACTAAAATTAACTGTCTATACAATTAAATTTAAAACCACACTTCTATATAAGGGCAGATTTGGTTGTATTTGTAGGGTAAACGTCGACAAAGAATATTTTAGCTTCTTGCAGGAGAAGGAGGCTTGACGGCTTCGGGTATGGCGGGCCACACAAAGAACGTAGCTCAAACCTAGATACGAACGCTTTCTAACACAGTGCCCGTCGCCGTCGCCTGACACTGGACGTGAGTGCCATGCCAGGCTTGCCGGCTTCGGGTATGGCGGACCACGCAAGGAACGTAGCCCAAACCTAGATACGGACGCTTGCTAACCCAGCGTCCGTCGCGGGCGCCGTACGTCGGACATGTGAACATAAGCCGCGCTAGGTTTCCGGCTTCGGGTAAGGCGGGCCCGCAAGGAACGTAGCTCAAACCTAGATACGGACACTTTCTAACCCAGCGTCAGTCGCCGGCGCCCTACGATACGATTACGATTGATATGCGGGCCACGCCAGGCTTGCCGGCTTCGGGTATAGAACACAACCTATCATTAATCTAGTGGGCGAAAGCATGCCCACTGCGCCTCTATCTTCCCTAACTGGAAAACAGAAAGTCTTCAAGACTATTTCGAACAGTTTAAAGAATTTTATCAGAAATTTCTAGCCGTCCTGCTTAGGAATTGTATGGAAAGGTAACAACCGTTTCTCAAAAAGCTGAAAATGGGAGGAATTGTGAGCATGCAACTGTTTGCGACGGACAACTCGTCCACAGTCGCTTTTGGCAATGAAGAGCAAGTTTTCAGTTTCAAACATTTTCATGGCTCCATGTGAACTATACACACCAAACGATAGAGTCAAGCTCCTGAGCTCAAATGTGCCCTTGGATTTCAACTGAATGACCTTTAGGCGAGTTGGGTAGATATATCAAGAAGACGCGAAAATCGCGGTTTCTGCGGCGTCTATTCAAAAGATGCGTCCTGTATTGTAGGTGCTGCGAAATTTTTGTATACCGTTATTCGTAAAAAGGCCGGAAGGTTCGACCTTCCTAGGTTGGATCGGTGGTTGAGGTCGCCAGCTCGTGTTGGGATCCAGTTGCTGGCCGCCGCTCAAGCGGAGGGCATGTCAGGTGAGGAGGAAGGCCGGCGGAAGGATGAGTGGAATCGTAATTTTCGTTTTGGGCGATTTTTCTTTTAGGTAAGTGACGAAGCCGTGCTCTAACTGCACCAGTCATCTGATTTGCGCACGCTGGTCCTTTTGGCGCCTACGGCGAGTTCCCTTATGTTCTCGAATCCGTCCGCCATATGTTTTTCTTCGATGTAAGACCTATAAGACCTATAAGACTTACGCTAGGCCGATACTTGAGTATGGAACAACAATTTTTTACCCAGTTAAGAAGAAGAATATACTTAGACTTGAAAAAGTCCAAAATAGCTTCACTAGAAAACTGTTTATCAGGAAATGTGGCTTTGATTACCATGCTATTCCCAGCAGTGAAGTAAGAAACAAACAACTCGGACTACAGACACTTTCATCCAGACGAAGAATATACGACCTCGTAATGGTTCACAAAATTCTCCATGGTTTCTGTGGACTTGATGAGCGTGACTTCTTCATAGTGAGACCATCTAGAACCCGAGGTGGAGGAGAGAAACTTTCACTAAGTACTGATCTTCTATTCGGCATAATTTTTTCGTTAATAGAGCAGGTTCGGATAATATAAAACTTTCCAAAAACTCAGTTATTCCGTACAAGCTGAAGCCATTTATTACGAATGCAAGTCATGAATAATTCTAGGACATAATGAGATCTTGTGGCAAAGCCCCTCTTGATCTGTTCTCACTTCCATTCTTCTTTCTCTGGGCATTTGTTGTCGTATGTACTTTCTAATCATTCTATAACACTGATCTGGATCGTTAGCCAATTTGAGGTGGATGTCGTTCTATACCGTTTCTAATTACATTGTTCTTCACATGGATTTGACCCATGTAATAAATAATAATAATAATAATAATAATGTGTCTGCCGGTGGCCTGCGTGACGACTATTCATTTTTTGTGTTCCGTTCTTGATTATTGATAAAGTGTCCTACCGCCGTTGTTCTCAGTAGTGTTAGCTACCGCTACGTCGGTAGTATCTGCACTTGGTCAACACGGTCCAAGCACATGGGCCGTGTTCTCCCAGAGTAGATACTACCGATGCTGAAGACTATTGCGGTTGTTTAACTGGAATAGGAAATTCATTTCCGAATAAAGTTGCGAGAACTTGTGGCTGTAATTGAGAAGACTGATACACTTTTGCGAATAAAACAGTACTTCTGCTTTTTGGCATCTGTAGTATGAGCATTGCCAAGATCGTCAGTTATTGTGTTAGGCACATGGCGTCCCTCATTTTCATATTCACATAGTGAAAAGCTTGTTCATGTTTTTGGATCTACTCAAGCAACGCCCTTCGTATGCGAGGAAACGATTTAGATCGACCGAGATCTTTTTACAAACGTTTTTGTACAAATCGCAGCTGAAAGAATCCTTCAGCGAAAAGAACAGCCTTTCGTTCAGATAGTAGACGTTATGAAAATGAATAGGGAAGTGATGTTCACGCTCTTTTCACTCTTCCAAGGGGACATGTTGGTCTCCTATGCTTAGCTGTTCGCTACAAAATTACAATCTTTCATATACGCGATCTGCCGAAATGTACTGCACAGATAACTATAACCAAGTGATACTACTCAACTGTTCATCTATAGCGTTTTTATCGACCGACAGAAAGTCTCGCCGAGCGATATTGATTGGTTTCTGACATAAAAGATTTAGAGAATAATTAGTGATCTGTACTTGCTAGCGGAGGATGAATATCAACTTTGGATACCGTCTTATTGCTGGCGCGCTTCGCCTGGTAAAACACTAATCTAACGCCTCGAGCCGCTTCTAGGCCATTGAAGATGGCGACAGCGTCAAAACGTCAAATAATAAAGATACCATCTAAAAACCTCGTTAGCAGAAGAACACACTGAAATATACATTTCGAGAATGCCGAGGTTTCAAGATGAGAGAATTTGGAATTTTCGAAATACTCGTTTTTCCTGAAAACGGGATTATTATCTACAGTTGAAATTATACTACAAGAAATTCCTGATTAATACACAGTGAAAAGATCACGAAAATTTCGTTTCTACAAAAAACCTACAGAAATAAATCCCCAGCTCTGCATAAAAACTTTTTTGAAAGCTGCTTTTATAACCTCGAAAAAAGTGCTTTTCTTTTAGTTCTCGAAAAGCTGTTAACTTTTTGAATCTGAAGCTAAAAATGAACCAGGTTGTGTTTGTTCGAAATTAGTTTAAATTTATCAGTCAAAAATCGAACCCCTATCTACCCGCATATGCTTACACCTCAACTTTGATGGCAGCAGATGTACTTTGCATTCGAGGCAGATCCATTGTGCAAATCAAAAATGGCAGATGAGACAGAGCTCCCCCAGGGAAATCCCGCTCAGACAAAGACATCTAAAGGAAAAGCTCTGCAGAACACTTACTGTAATGCCTCTGTTATCAAGCCAGGTTAGGCTATTTTTCAGCAGGTTAAGCAGGTTAGGTTATTTTTCAGTCAAAAATCGAACCCTTATCTCCTCGCATGCGCTTAGACCAAACCCAATTAGATCTCCTAGGTATACAAAGAACTCTCAGGCTCCTCATATACCAGGGAGTTCTAATTTGGCTATCGGTTTTCGATCACATTTATTAACTTATGACATGCCTTTGATAAGTCTATGTATACAAAATCTACAGATTTCCGGGCGTTGATGCTCTGCGTGAAATCCGAGGTGAGCTAATTTTCAGGTAATTTTGTGCAAGCCGAGGCTCCAAGCAAAAACCGATGCTGTTACGGTGGAATGACATAAAATCTGGGGAGCCACGACAGTAATTGTGAAGAATAATCTTTTCTATGACCTTCACTGGAGTTGGCGTCAGGATAATGGATCGAAAACTACAAACGGAGCTAATACCAGATGCATTGTGGATTGCAGTTAAAATCGCTTTATCGCATCTGATGAACATCTCTCAACATCAACGAGATGTTGAACAAATACGCAGGAGATTTCGGTAGCGAGGAATAGCGTCTTGTGTAAACTACCTGAGGAATGCCATGACATGGATGAGAGATAGACATTTTCAGACTCTTGCCTATAACTGCGATTTGACGCGGTTAAAACAAACCTCCCTAAACGTGTTTCTGATGATATTCAAAGTATCCAACTGGATAAGTTACTAAAAATAAGTTTACTCGAGGAAACACGCTGAAAAAATAGTCGGAGCAGTGTCTTTTCTCTGTCCAAGCGGTGTTAGGACATTGGAGGGTCGTTTACCAGCTAGGCGAGCTCCTACTAGCCTCCCAGTTTGCCCAACATAAATGCTACTAAATGCCTTACACTTTCGTAGATTGCGCCACTTTCTACACATTCTCCTACGCTAGTATAGAGGCAAATTCTCTGATGTGCACTGCCAGTCGTACAGTCGATTCCTTGCAAGCTGCTTTTTGAGGTTGGCGCCAGGAATGTTGACTAAAACGAATCCTCTTGCAGCTGCGCTCGATGAATGCACCTCCGCATGGCAGCAGTGAACTCATCAGTGATAAAGGGAAGGCATAGGGGAATCTTATTGGAGTGCGCAACGACCCGACCCCTTGAATGCCTTGGGAGTGTTGAAGTAGTATCGTGTATCCGTTTCCCGCAGTTATTTGCGGAGCTAGAAAATAATTTCGGCGGGAACTCCGTGCTTAGCACCCGATCGGCGAAAACAGAGAAAGCAGTTGCTGCAATTAAACCATGGCTTTTTTCAAGTTTTGCTATTCTCAGAGCCTCTGAAAAATCATTTTAAAAAATCATAAATCATTGAAAACTGGAAGAAATATGGATTTCTTGCAATTTCGGGGGAGATGTCGCTCTTCATGTAGAAAGCTGTTGTGTCCATAACATCCTGGAAAGTTCTGCAGAATTTGAACACCTCCGGTCGATTTGAAAACTGCCGGCAGATTATAGCTGTAGAACAATCAATATTCAAAGCTTAATGGATTCACTTCTGCCTTCTGGTTATGACATGCCTTCTGCAAAGCAAAGCAGCGCACGATTCTCTTCAATGTTGCAGCCAGATCTGGAAAGAACTTATTATCCTACTATATATAAACGAGTATGAGTATTTAGGTGTGTCTACACTTAATGGTCGCCAAGTTTCTAACGCCAAATGCTGCCCACATCCGCGACACGGGTCCAACATTTTTATTTTTTTATAATTCGCAATAGCCTATTGAAATATTACTCAGGTAGACAGTTTCAGTTCTCTATCCGTAAGCCTGTGTGTGTGTTTTTGCAATGTGTTATGTTTAGGGCCAGAAATTTTTTACACTTGTGATCTTTGTTAAGTCCAGATTTTTTTGCTTTGCACTGTGTTCTTTGAACGGTTGTGATAAATCTTGTTTTCGTGTTCTACAAGATGAGTAGTTAACAAACTATACTGAGCCCAAAACAACATCTCGTCGTTCACTACTCAATTAGTAGTTTGCTTCACTACTCAATTAGTAGTTTCAGTTCTCTATCCGTAAGCCTGTGTGTGTGTTTTTGCAATGTGTTATGTTTAGGGCCAGAAATTTTTTACACTTGTGATCTTTGTTAAGTCCAGATTTTTTTGCTTTGCACTGTGTTCTTTGAACGGTTGTGATAAATCTTGTTTTCGTGTTCTACAAGATGAGTAGTTAACAAACTATACTGAGCCCAAAACAACATCTCGTCGTTCACTACTCAATTAGTAGTTTGCTTCACATGAAATGAAGGGTGAAGTTCCGCTTCGACTAGGAATCTCCTTACAAACTCTCTCTTTATCAGAATGTGCTGGAACATTGTGAAGCACTTACCACCTAACCTAGATCGCTCTCATACTGTGCATCTCTATGAACAGAACTTTGTTTTCTGTTCAAAGCTCTCACCCACAATTATGCTTTAGGTACTTTAGTTCAGAATTTTACCACGTGTGCCTAGATTTTTTGCAATATGTTGCATGTTAGAGCTGCAGTTTTTACCCTTCGTTGTGTGTTCATTATTAAGTCCAGGTTTTTTTTTGCGCTGCGTTCTTTGTTGAATATTTGACGACACTCAACGATTGATGACGATCGAGAGCTCGAAACTTCAGCCCTGAGGTAGTCGAGGTCGCTGAACACGCATCTTAAGTTCGTTTTTGAAGTGCCGATCTGCATCAATAGATATGGATCAAATTATCGATTTTTTGTGGACCACATTCTAACGGTCCGAAACTTCAGTTCCTGGGGGTAATCGAGGTCGCTGAAGGGTAGTCGATTAATCGTTTGTATTTATAGTCTCTACAAGCATTTTAATAACCTCGCTCGGTTATAATGAAATGGCGATTCTCTGAATATTTCATAGCATCCAAAATGTTGGATTTTTTAATGTGGCGTCTCTATATTAGCGGAACAATTACGTGTAGATTTATAGTTGGCGGGCTCAATCTTTTCTGAGTAGTAATCAAGATCTCTAGAATAGCAGCTTCTCTTCGTGACCCTTTCTAAATTAGCTTACACGACGTAGTCAAGGTGTTCTTCTGCAGACACCATGACATAGATGACAGCTACAACTGATGATGAGAAGTTACTACGGCGAAGTCATTGAGAAGCCGTCAGTGCAGGCCGCTCTGACGGCTGGTGAGGTATAAACATAACCTAAAATGCTGAAAAATTAGAGACAATGCTCTGCCAAGAGAGGGGTACGAATCCAGTCGGGTGCATCACTATAGGTACACCCTACTCATTCGGACGTTCTCCGCTTCAGTTTCCAAGCCATCATGCCCGTCAAAGGCGCATAACCAACCGATGTAATGAGTAAATCCAGCTGCTCGCCTCAGTTCTCCGTCCATTTCGCCGTCTCCTAGATACCAGCTAGCGCCAGCGACGTGGAGCCCCATGAACCGTTTGAGAATGCGAAACGTAGGTTTCGGATGCCTAATTGGTTTCGATGCGTTCACGCGACATGTGGTGACGCTGCATAGGCGGCCAGAGACGCAGTGCGCGTGGTACGACGACAGTACCCTCAGTGGTATCGGCTTCCCGCCGCTTCAGAACGGCCGTGACGCGGAATTCAATAGAAGCCGCTGTCACCGTGCTCACGTGGAAACGCCCCGGATCGAGAGCAAGACCAATTCGAGGCTGAACGAAATTTTATTAATTGCATGCGCACCACTGCAGTACGGATGGTGGACGTTCCGTTGGCGCCTACGCCAACCATTTGAACGAATGAACGGCATGAGACGTCGAGCCAGAATGGAAGACTGCACTGCAGTGTCTCACGAAACGCTTTTGGAGGCGATTCCGCGATTCAGTTTCAAGCCTGAAACTTACCAGGGAAGTCTCTCAGGCGTATGTCTGAACTACGAAAGCGAATACCACTGTGAGATTCTCCACCCTCCCAATAGTAGGAATGGATGTTCCATTTTTGCAAAATCCTTGAACCCAAGCAGCTAGGGACACTCAAAGTTCACTAGGGGATCGCTTGTACTCGCACGTGGGTTTGAACTACGAAAACGAATACCACCGGTAGATTCTCCACCCTTCAATTAGTAGGAATGGATGTTCCATTGTTGCAAAATCCTTGAACCCAAGGAATTACGGGCCGCTGAGCACCCAGGAATGTACTGCACTGTCAGCATCTAACACGTACGTGCGCGTTGCACGAGGAGATAAGAGAAATGGTGAACTACGTCTGGCTCCGTCGTCGAGGCAAGCAGCTCGGCGGCCCAATGGCAGTGCCGGCGCATCGTAGGCACAGGGTCGGATGTTCGATTCCTTGTCCTCGCAGCAATTTTGCATTTAGTGTTCATACCTTTCTTGGTATCATTCACCTTCCCAACTTTCTCTATGCATATATTCCACTATAGGCTGGAAAGTACGTGTTCAATGATTTTCATCAGCTGCTCCCTCTATATGCGACACTATGCTTTTGTATTTTCTGCTGATTTTTGGTAGGACCTTTGGCTGCATGGGGGAATGAACCCTTCCTAACTAGACATGAATAAAGCAATTAGAAGAGCATATGATGGCAGCAGTCCACAAGCGGAGAATGGCTGTTCAGTCAATGTCATGTCATGTCATCTAGCATGTGTCCCACATGATCAAAGAAGAGCAGCCGATCATTGTACAAGTCCAGTTGTACCCTACTGCCCGTCGAAGGTGTACTATTGAACTAGGTACACTAATGATGACGGGCGGGTAGCTACTTCAATCCCGGCAGGTCAGCGAGTATAGGTCACCGTCACATTCTAACGTATCGCTAGACGGCGGTACGCTGGTCTTGAAACCACTTTGGTGAGCCGATCAATTAAGAATGTTACATATAGAGAGATTTTTTATTGAAGATAGGGGTGCAGAGATATCTTTCAAAAAGTTGATCACGATGGTTCGCCGTGGCATGACTGTACGCTTCCTTGAGTATGCGATTGTCAATGTAAATCTGAAGCGGCACTATTGAACTTTCGCCACCCTTAGCCCCTTGTTCGAGGTCTAGAAGGGGTAGGAAAAATTTTCACCCGAACTTTGCCTAAGGGGTTATCTGGGGCGCTGATCACGAATATAATATCCATTTTTGAAATTTCGGCCGATTACGGTAGTTTTGCACGTACGCAAGCGTCACGTGTGCCATAGTAAACTTTGAGGCTCCCTAGCTCCTTGGGTTTAAGGACTTTGCAAAAATGGAACATCCCTTCCTACTATTTGAAGGGTGGAGATTCTCAGAGTGGTATCCGTTTTCACAGTTCAGACATACGCCTGAGAGAGTTTCCTTGTTAGTCCCTCCCTACAGCACGGCTCACATGGAGTTCAGTTCCGCTAATTGAGGCTGTTGAATAAGCATACTGTAGGCTTTGTTTCGGAGGACACCCCCCCCCCCTCCTTGGCACCATGTTTGGCCACAGTCTTTAACTTTTATGTGTTTCTTTTCGAAGAAGGCGGATGCACTAAAAACCTGTCGGAACAAAGGCTGAGGTAGTGCTTCTCGACAGCTCAAGTACTCGTTGCACTTGTCCCAGTAGAAGAAAAAAGTAATCACTTTTTCATATTTTGCCTATGACCACCTCCAAAACGAGTAGTGTCCTTACAGAATTTCGCAGAGACGACCTTACTCAAAACGTCCACAACCTTCTTTATGCATAGTTGGATATTTCTCAATAACCCTTTTCTCGATTTCTGTGTTAATCGTTCAACCCTCCTCGATCTGGAAATGCAAGTCAACAAGCTGTGCATTTAAAAAAATGTTTATCGAATTGATAATGACCAAGATGAATGTGTCTATGCATGCATTTACTTTCCCATTTATTTATTTATCTGCTGAAATCACACACACACACACACATCCAAACATGACGCAGTGAACAAGAAAAGGGACTTAAAAAAGAAAGGGAGTTGAACAAACCAATAAATGGCAAAATAATCAATAAATAACCAGTAGCAATTGAAATACTTTCAAGGCAGATCACGAGGTAAGACTTCTTCTGGAAAACGTTTTAAATGCGCTTTTTGGAAACCTATGCAGGTCACTTTTTGCAGGCAAACTCATTCAGATATCAATCCTGAGCAACGACACGTGATTATATCAGCGTTCTGATAACCAAGGCGTATAGCACGGTCTTCCTTCATCACTTTTTAGAAGCGGTTCACCAAATAACTTTATTTGGTTCAATACACTTTGCCTAAGGACTTGTTAATTGTAAAAGGATCAGATTGTTTTCTTTTCGTGGTAGACCAAACACATTAGATCTGTTCTTCCCTCTTGTAAGGAATCCACTGACATAGTTTTGGCTCACCCTTCGGTGCACTAAGAAACCATATAACAGTGTGCATGAAGACTCTATAAGGGCAATTGTACTTTCAATACAGCTACTGTACATATTAGGCTGCCTCAAAATTAGACTCCGTTTCGAGGTATGTATAAATAGATAAATTAATTCCCAGGGAAAGCCACACACACCGATCGGAAGACTTTCCTGCTCTTTCAAAAAACATATGTGGGCGTGGCTCTAATTTTTCTAGTCAACCTTTTCCAGGACTCCGTAAAGTTATGAACGGGCGCGACTATCGAGTCATCAAGTTTTACGAATTTAAACTGAGACATTCTGCGGTAGAGGCATCCCGTAATCTTAGCAGCGCTTTTGAGACGGACTGTACGTGCAAACGAATGGTGATGCTCTGCTTCGAAAACTTCCTATCTGGCGATTTCGATCTCGACGAAAAACCGGGTCATGGGCGCAGCTCGTCGTTTGACAATGAAGTTTTGAGGAGGGCCGTCGAAGCAAATCCGGAGACGAATACACGTTCAATAGTAAAGGAGCTTGGCGTAAATCATATTACGGTAGGAAGACATTTGGAGAAACCGCAGGGTGAAGAGAATGTCGAAGAGGGTGCCTCATGAGCTGACCGATGAGCAGCGTCTGGCACGTTTCGACACTTGCTCCAACCTGCTAGTTCGCCTTAAGCTGCTCTGAGCCTTTTGTAAGCCGTTCAGAGCAGTAGACGAAAAATGGGTCGTTCACGATGAGAGGAAGCGGAAATTTATCTGGGTAGATAAGGATGCTCCTCCATCATCCTTTCCTAAACCCGGTCTTCACCCTAAAAAAAAGTTATGCTCACTTTGTGGTGGTGTTATAAGGGTGTAACCCATTACAGCCTTTTGCCTGGTCAGGCAGTCCCAGCAGAGTCTTAATGCTGTGATTTAGACCAAAAGTATGAAAAGTTGCAAAAATTGTGGCCGGCAATGGTGAATAGAGCTCATGTTGCTCCTGTTCCAGGACAGCGCAAGGCCACACCTCGCAAATCACTCGGCAAAATTTGACCCATTTAGGAATCGAAGCTTTTCCCCACCCACGATATTCCCCCGGCCGCTATCCCGCTGTCTGTCACTTTTCCCGAGCTCTTAATTCTCATTTTCTTCAGAAACAATTACCAATTTGGCCAATGTTGAATAGGACCTCTTTGATTTCGTTAATTCCTGTGATCTCAGCTTTTGTTTTAAAAGATTATTTTCATTATCCTTTCGTTGCCAAGAACATTTAGATTATGATGGTTTATACATCTGTTAACAATGTTGGGTTTAAGCTGAGTTATAGCAGTTTGAAGTAAGCGGTCCATTTCGGCTATTAATTTTTGTGACTGCCTAATAGTGCCGTGGGTGTTATTATTGAACATTCCCTTAGCCGGAACTCCAGTATAACATGGATATGTAGATTGTGCGAATATGCTGCTTCAATTGTCACAGAATTCCTACCTTTTCAACTGAACCAGGTTGAACAGAAAGGGTTTTTCAAAGGACAAGAAAACGAAGATGTACTGCTCTGTCAAATGCACACTGAGGATTACAACACGACAGCTCAGGGGGTTTATTTGATTTGCTGCTCGAAGGTTTCTGAGGGTCTATTTCGAGACAGGGTTATGTTCGATTTTTGCTCTTGACTTAGGGTAGACTTTATTCTAAGCAATAATTTCAATTTCCTGTCTCTGAACCAGAATTACGTTTGAAGTAGACTCCTAATTTCAAATACCCTGCTCCTTCGCAGATAAGTTTTTGCCTTGAGCATCCCTCGAATTTTCGTGATAACAAGAAGTCACGAATTCCTCCGCCGCCGGTCAATCCCCGCGTGTTAATTGTTAAGCCCCACATCCGCGCCGCAGGTGAGATTCAAAATGGACACGCGAATAACTGACTGATAGTTCCGCCATCTATTAATACGATACGTACCGACAATACTGATACTACATATTCTGGCAAAAAAGTCTTTTTTGATCGAGGAAGAACGTGCCTGCTGTAAGATGGATCCGACGCTGATTCGAACAATTTGGATCGGCGGTTTTTTCAAACATAGGAATAGACCATGCGAATAATGGCAGCTTTGGAAAACCCGGCTCTTACAACAACTCAGAGAAAGATAAAGGCAAGGCGGATCGCCGGATGATCCAGATAATTGATTCTGATTAGAAATCCGATACCCCAACCGAATCGGATATCTGATCCTACGAATAATCTGTTTCCTAGATCACCGAAAATTCGCTCTACAGAAAATCACCCCTACCTAATTCACCCTAAAATCCAGTGCTTTTCCAGGATGCCATGATCCACTTGATTTATTTATCAAGGGTTCAAAATATGACGGACCAGAATTGACGTCGCAACCAGCGGGTAGTAGCTATCGAATCTTCAAGTGTACATACTCCCAGGTACTGGCACGTATTGCGCAGTTGGAGGACCAGAAACTATGCTTCAATTTCGGGTCACGCCAGGTTGGTCAACCATTCGCCGTATCGTTTTTCTAACCTAAAACTTCTGGAGATTTAGGTTGTCTTCCTCTTCAAAATAGCCCCTGACACTTCCGTGTAGGTGAGATGTGAATTCCATGATTACACATACGAGGAGTGTATCACCTGGAATAAGAGAGGTTGCCGAGAACCGCAGAACAGAATGAGGTCCTTCAAACCAACTAATGCCCGCTTGTTTCCATCTGGCTGATTTTCTTGAAATTAGTTACATTCAAAGAAGATCCTCGATCATAGTCATCCTTTTCTGCCTGCGCGTAAGTGCAAATCGAAGCCGAAGGAAGAAAGAGCTCCAGGAACAAGGAGCAGTAGCAACTGTGCATGACCGCTCATTTGAGAAGGAACAATTTCCTCTGATTTAAGGGGAGAGTGCCACCACAAAACCTGCGCTGGGGTTTAATTTTCCAAAAGCGGGTGAAAAGATCTGATTTCCATCATTCACAAGGCAGGGTTAAGGGAAATGGAAAGATCTAGCCAGCAAACTCCCCCTCGGTGGGCCCAAATGGCCGAAGTTGCTTGCATGAAGACGATCGGGTATAGATCTGGTCGAGGTCGATCTGTTTCGCATGCATATAGGAGTACAGAAAATTTGCCTCACTACCAGTGCCTACTGCCGGATTTTTTGGTTTCACTCCACTTTTCGAAGATAGGTGATACATAAGGTATGCCCTCGGCAGCCTGTTCGTTATCGCCGGCCTGCTTGACACTCCTCGCCACACGATGCTATCAGTCCTGCATTTTCAGTCGGTGCGTTAAAAATACTCTGCTTATTAGCGGGAAAAAGAATTTCATGCGAGCCTTAACAGCTTCCCTGATCCCTTATCGCTAGCGGATCCCCCTCCGAAATCAAACAGGTGCAGGTAGTTCGCTGTTTAGACTTTAGAAAAGCAGAAAGTCTACTCCACCCCGTTTTAATTGCAGCTGTGATGAAAGATAGCACCACCGCATTCGGCCATCGCTGAGTCGTGGCGTTTTGGTGTTCTAGTCGGTTGAAGTGCTACATCAGCTCATCTGCGACCACTCTTATCCCAACTGGCGCGACATTTGAGAAGCTACCCTCCTGAGCGCTTTACGTAAAGAAAATGTGCGCAAATAAAGTGCAATTAACGTTTAGTTCCGCACTATTTCCTCTGTAGGCAGACTAAGGAACCACGATATGCGGAGCAGAAAAGTTATTTTCACTGCACAGCACTTTGACGGCACTGAAATGGAGAACGTAGAACACTGACTTTGGCGGCATAATGGGCTTCCAGCAGCACCTCCACCGTTTCAAGAGTAGTATCCAAGAAGGGATAACGAGATCCTGCTGGATTTTTAGTTGGAGGGAAGAGGATGATTAAAGCAGAAGGACAGGAAGATGACAGAGACACATGGGACGAGTTCAAATGCTGAATTTACATGGTGCTAGATCTCTATATCGTCCAGCGCTCAGATAAATTCAGGACTATCACTCATCCAGGAAACGGGAACGGAAGTGGACTGGGAGTAGGCTTGAAAAGTGTTGAAGTCGAAATGGCAGATGTAGAGCCGGTAGGATGCAATGCAAGCGGACGATGGAACGTAGGATGTTTACTAGCGAACGGAATGGCTGACGGATGCATGGACAACTAAAGAGGACTGGTGGCAGACGGTAGAGGGCTTGGCTAACAACTGCGCTTTCGTTCAACATGTCCTGAGCAAACACCGGCCACCATGAATGGTTTTGATGGGCGTCTGAATCGATTTGGGTGGCAGTAGGCAGAAACAGTTCTGAGGTGGTCGGTGTGGGTGTTTCCACAGCTCCGGATGGGAGTCGAGACGAGCAATGAATGGTGGTGGGGCATTGATACTACGGAGGTTCTGTTGGTCCGAACGTGACGACTGCGCAAACACGGGCAGGGTAGGGGCCTTTAGGGTTTGATAGCGATTGCTGGGGCAAACAATAGCATGACGACGGCACTGAAGGCCGTGTCGCCGATCGGCCTCCTATCCCAGGCCATTCGGGGGGAAAACGCTAACATGTAAGTTAAGGATAATCTCTGAAGGATGGATCCCGGCTAGTGGTTCGTCTGATGGAAGGGCCTACAGCTGTGGTAGGGTAGGGAGAGAGTGGACTGACAGCTGGCCTACGGTATCAGTACAACATGGATACGCCACCAACGCGGATGTGGTGCTCAGAGGACGTAGGCTGGGCGGCAGCCGGCAGAGCAGAAGGCTGAAGCTAGGGAGGAAGCGTCCCGGCAGCAACCGAGTGACCCAGGGCGACGTAGACAGGGCCACCGTACTGCGGTCGAGCGGAGCGAAGTGAACAGCTTGTCGAATCGATCAATTTGGCGATAAAATTCCGAGCCACAGAGGACGCCGTCGTGTGCGGTGTGTGCATAGGTGTCTGCATGTGTACTGCTGATTCAGCGCGGATCATGGCCCCATAGAAGGCGACCCCCTGCCACCACCGCTGTGCCGTTCCGCTACGGCTCGGACAAAGCGCCGCCACCCGCGCCCCCGGGTACCGATTGATTCGATGATATCCTGCCGATCGCGGGGATGATTGGATGGAATCGGCTACTGTGGTTGCCCAGCAATGTACTGTATCATTTCCTATGAGCGGGATCAGCAGACTGAAATGTGCGACGTAAGGATAGTCCGAGTCGGCTGCACTATTGGAAAACTTGTTCCAACTTCTGTAATACATATGAATGCGTTTATTGTGGTGAAGGTCGACGTTGCACACAAGGTGGATCCGAAAGTCTAGGCTTTGTAAAAGGAAGTATAATGCAAAAAAAAGTTCAAAGAACTAAGACGCCTTCTAGAAAACATTTCAATATTTACGAGTTCTCTACGCACATGCTTCTTTTAGGAACATACGACTGAATCCACTGTCTAAGCATCATTCGGACTTTCGGATCATTTCCTTTACCAGAATGTTCGAGCAGTAGTTATATGCACTTCGTCGAAATGCAGTTCATTCTAGAAGATACCCTGCCTCAGTCTTCCCTTACATTAATCTTCAGACGCTCACTGTCACATAGATAACTTCCCCATGCAAGAAGAGCTTGAATAGGAGCCACACTCCCGCCTCTCATACTTCGATTTCTTCAGGCCTACACTCCTTTATATTCTTCCTGTGGATTCAGTCTTTTAACGACCAAGTTTATGGAGGGTACAACGATGGCGCAACATCGTTGCCCTGCGGATGTCATGTACACGAGCGTTGCTTTTCCGTCCCCTCTGTAACTACTGACGCTGAGAACGATAAGGCACTGTACTGCGCCCTAAAAGCGACGGCACGCGACGATCGCCTCAAACACGCCACGGCTCCTGATTTCAGAACGAGTGACGCTGTCGCAAAACGGATGCTGACACCATGTGGCGTACCGTCAACCCTCTAGCCCATGGTTCACATTACCACAATATAATTTGACCTCTCCTTCAATATTTTCCTTTGGAAACCTCGCTGCTGCTCCGATGAAAAAGGGATCAAAGAAGAAATAAGAGATTCCTGCAACTCAGTGGCGTTCAAAGCAAGCGAGAGAAGGACAATCCACATGACATCGTGCTCTCGCATACCTATAAGGCAGTCAATTCTGTATTTTTACTCGAACTGTTGATCCCGAAAGCATGAGCGAGCCTCCTCCAGCAGATGGCCAGAGAAACGGCAGACATATCCATTCAGGTCGCCTCCTAACGAGATACGAATGTAGTGTTTTGCCAGTTGGAGGCGTCACCCAGAACAAAAGGACCATTAGATTTATGCTGGTGAATTCAGTACAAAAATCGATTTAGCTTAGGTGATCTAGAGAGGAACAATTCAGAAGATCATGTCCTGAAAGTGTCGGAAATGAACTTGAGAGGATTCTCGGCGTATTTCTGACTATATATCAGTTATAAGGCGTGTGTACATAGAGCAGTCGGAGGAGGTGCCTGCTGTCGTGCACACCCGATACCAGGTTCCTGGTTCGGATTTCACGCCCAGGCCAACCAAGCTTTCCATCCTTCCAGGGTCGTCGAATTGGTACCAGTCTTCTCTTGGAATGATAAAGCGCTGAATTGTTCATCGGCTGGCCACCACAAGTCATCGTATGGCCAAATACGTATTCATACCGCCTCCACGACATCCCGTAGAAGAAGAATGCATGGCGCATCCCAAAAAGGATTGAGTGACGCCGTCCTTTATCCTTATCCTTTATCAATTGTAAGCGCCGATCTTTCTCCTGAGACGGGTCCACCATCTTTTGACTACTCTTAGTTGAAAGATGGTGGACCCGTCTCAGGAGACCTTTAGTTGAAAGTTCTCTTCATATTTTTAGTAGGTACTCAAAATCAAAAAGTTCGGATGAACTGTGTCTTTGCTCGTTGATAAATAAAGGTTAGGAAACACTTCTTCAACACTACAAGACGCAGCGTGTATCCCTTTCAAATCTGCACTTTTTGAAGAAAAAAAAAGAAAAGCAGTTCTGGTCTCTGAAAATTCAATACTTCGTCTACAAAAATCGTGTAGAGGATCACAATGTTCTTCAATAACATCACGTGTGCTTAAAACTGTCCGAAATCGTGCACTACGCATGTGCTCATGGTTTTTTTCTTCTTGAGGATCGTCTATAATGATCGTTTTTCGCTTATAGCTGCTACTGGGACGTCGAACTCATTTGTAGGCTGTTGCATGTCCGCACTATTGTGGTGCGTATGCATATAATCATAGCGTCACACCTTCTTCGTTCTTCTCTCCATTTCTGAGCAAACCGTATTGGTGCTCTAAGCATTACTATACCTTAAGATCTGAACTGCTCTATTAGCTCTAAAAGCCTACTGTATACTGGTTTATCAGCGAATTTTCGAGAGACCGGAAGGTTAGTTAAAAAAATGAGAAAAGAACGACAAAAGGTAACTCACCAGAATACGTAGCACTCGAAATAGACCGAGACGGTGATAGTAGAACAATAGTTCGGGAAGTGTTTCGAGGGGATTTGGAATAAATATAGCGAAAGGAATCGCGAATAGTTTCTTCGGCGGCAGACGGGGAAACGGAGTGACGGGCGCGAATCGAATAGTTCGCAGAAGTAGCAGAACAGTAGGGTAACTAGTTCAAGCAAGGTCGTCGAGGCCGAACTAGTAAGAGAATGCAGACGTGCGAACCGCCTCGAACAAGGTCAGCGAAAGTCCGTCTGCTCAAAGGTCATGGCGCTCCACGCAGCTCCCCATCTGGGGGAATTCCAATTGCAGAACCTGTCAACGAGGAGCCCTCGGTTTGGAGTTGAAGCACGCGACGACAGAGCAGGGACAGAACAGCCACCGCATCTGATGTGTAGCAGCACTGCGTCGCCACGGTGGCAATTCTGCTGCTCCTCGAAAGCAGAGCACTCGGGCACTCGGTGGCCGAGGGCGAAAGGTTTCATGAATGGGGGGGGGGGGGACACAAGGAAGCCAGCTCCACAACGCCTACCGCCTCCACCTGCCGCACACGGTGCAGCCAGAGCGGGAGGTGAACGTGGCGGAATCGATAGATTGGAAGGAGACAATAAAGTCGGGCCCGACTGTACCTCGCCCACCCCAACCAACAATGCCCCGTTCCACCGCCGTCGCCCCGTGTTGTTGTCGGAGAGTCGTCGACGGATTTGAGGAACCCCGCCCGTATTTCAAGTGAATTAACACTGGAAATAGTTTGACTCGCTCTAAATCCTGGACCAGGTCAAGCGCTGCTTCAGCGAGGTTTATTGGCAACGGAAGGTGACAGCTCTCGAAAATGTATGTAATTTTTGACAGCTTACGCCGGAATTCCAGTGCCTAAGACCACGTTCACCAACAAGATATGGCGCATCCGAACAAAAAATGAACCATAGTGACAACGTGACAACTGTCAGGGTTGGATTTCTAGGTGTTTCGTTTGAGAAAGACTTATAAGCTTAACGCTAGCTGGTAGTGTGACTGTCTAAGGTCCTATTTCACCTCTAGGATCACCACGAAGACCGATAGTAGACGTTGGGGGGGGGGGGGGAGGTTGGACTAAGGCTCGAAGAGGTGAATAGTCGATTTGGAGGTACCGTTAAGGAGTTACGCTCAAGGGGCATTAACTGCTGCTCGTTTCTTTAAACTCCGCCTTTATTACATTTTTGAAGTAGAGCAGTAGAGGGAACGAAAAAATTTAAGTTTGAGGGATAACATGATGCATGAATGCGTTTGCGATGTGTTATAGTAGCTGCTTAGTGTCTCCGCTTAAGGTCGAGTTATCACGGATCTATCCTAATGGGGAGCATCGTTACAAAAATGGATCAAATTCGCAAGGTATGGCGTTCGCTAGTAAATCGCAAAGATTTGTCCACACACATAGGCTAGTTTACTGCGCCGTTTTTTATTTGGTGACATAATTCCAATTTTACCGTCGTTCTCGGGCAGGTAGAGTGAACTGCTCCCTCCCACTAGGATAGATCCTTTGCCACTTGTTCCACACGGTTGTTATGGGTGTTGTAGGTTATCTCATGCTTTCTTCCTCACTCTTCTAGAATTCTATCTTAGAGTTACACGTAGGTCTAGGTAGCAGGTCAACAAATGAAAATTACTCCACCGAAACCGAAGAATATACAGCCAAGCGTGGGCCGATCGCGAACTACGGGCTGTATCGCACAGAACGGGCCAGGCCAGCCATGTATATGGAAAGCATGTGAATAATCGTCGGAATATGCTGTGCAAATATGCAACACGCACCCCGCACACACGGCGAGCGACGCATCGCGCTCTTCCTGCTCTACACGTCCGTCGCCAGCGCCGCTTGTCCGTCGTCCGCCCGCTGCATGCATCAATTATTGAACAGGCAGCAGAACCAGCGCTCTCGGGGAAGCCGGACCGCAAGAATGGATGCGGTGGTATTGATGAGGAGAAGGAAGGAGGGTCAGACGGGGTCAGAGGAGGCTGGCGGCGAAGCTCCACTATAGCCCGCAGTATGTACATTCTCTTGTCACTGCGACGTATGCCCTTCCCTCTAGTATACTCATCCGCGCAGCTTTCGGGTTTTTCGAAAAATTACCGAACAGTCTTCCTGCAAAGAAAAACAGCGTAGGATGCCCTTACATCCGAGCTCTCTAGTCCATCCGTTCTTCGACTTGTTTAACAAACGAGAAACTGGCTTCTGAAGAACGTCGTTGAGAGTCTAAAATTTTATCTTCAATGACAACAACCAGAACTGCTGCTACCAGCATAACGGAAACAAGATTTCTAACTAACTTTCCACTGGAGTGCCGTACCGTACCGCATCCGACACCAGCAGTTTTGAATAACCAATCACACCAACTCTTTGAACAAACGATGCCTATTCTTTTACCTATTCAAACTAATGAATGTCATGAAGCTGACCGCCGGAAGCCATTCGTTAATATGGCGTTGACTGAAAACCATAGTTGCGTTTCAGCTGGGTTTCTCAAAACGGAACCGCGCAGACGAGGTGGGCGCGTGGTGGTGCAGCTGCAGGAGGCGCTCCCTGACGCGTCCACCCCGGTCCAAGGTTCATGGTTCGAATCCCGCCCAGGCTAACCAAGCGCTCCATCCCTTTCGCGATCAGTTGGTGTCAGACTGGTCTGGGAAAGATAAAGCTGACGGACTTGTACTGACCACCGCATGTCATTGCAATGGCAAAATGCACGTAGAAATCGCCTACAAGATATCTTGTGGAAGGATAGTGTGTGATACATTCATTCAAAGGGGCTGATTAATGTCGTCGTACATAGCGCAGTTTGCATTTCACTTGAGCCCGTAATGGTGTATGGAAGCCGTTTCTTCGGCAGAACGCCTTGCGTAATAGGCTTATACTGATCTGAATTGACTTCACTTCTACGAAGCTTGCAAGCGAATCTTTTAACTCGGAGGGAAGGCAATGCTTCCAACGTGGGCGCGAAGAGACTCGAGGAGAACTAGCGATCGCACTGGCGCCTTCTGCTACTATGAACACTACATCACGTGCATTGGAACAAAGAGCTTGAGGGAGGCCGCTTAAAGAGCCATTCTGCTAATAATCTGATATGTTCAGTAGCGCTGATTTTAGCGTCAGAGGGGTTTTAGCATCATCAGTCGCTTAGGCCAAGCAGCCCAAAATTCTGTGGGATGACCACGTTGTGTCTTCCACTGACATCGAAGATGATCCATGATTGGATGGGTTCATGGCGACAGGAGAACACTAAGACGCCACCAGCGCTTTGGAATCTGTGCTTCAACGCTGGGAATGAAAGATACGAGATCTTTCGTCTCCTTAGCGGAAAAAGTGTATTCTGGAACACGGTGGCGCAAGACAAGGAGGAACGGAGGCGTTTGTCGTACCCATACGTGCAGTTCGACTGTCAACGGGACGATGGGGAAGGTACAGGTCGGAACGCTGCTAGCGCTATGCTCTAGCAGCGCTTAGTGTGCACTGGAGAGCTGTTACCCGCCAGTAGATACAAGTGCGAGTTCCGGCTCCAATCAGTGTCCGTTACAGCACTGAGCAATAGTAGTGACCATTGCCTGTTCGCAGCACTTCGCGACTGCTAACGACCGATCAACCCCTGGTAGCAACTCATTGCTGTGGACACCTAGGAGTGGGTTTTCGACACAAGTTCCCCGGAGCCTCCTGTTGAGCGTGCTGAGGGGCGGGGTCCCTCGTCCTTTAGCGGTCATCAGGCAATCGATGGAGCTACGGTAGGTGTCGGTGGTGGTTGTTTTTCGACGCTGTGCGGCCGCTAGGGCCTTATCTTTCTATCGAGCAGGTGGAGTCGTCGCTCAGCGGTCGCGCCTCACTTCTGATCTGATCGTGGGGACGAATCAAAATGGATGCGCGCCCTCTGCAAACAACGGCCGTCCGATGCCCTCGCTCGCCCTCCAGTTTCGCGCCTTTCGACAACGACTGCATTGGTGTCCACGGGACAGACCTCGCGATTGAGAAGCTCAGCCACCGCCCACCCGGCCAATCTTATCAGCAGTTGCGGAAGACGTCTCGATAGCACTAAGTCCTCGGAACGGTCACGCTCACAGGGGTGCTGACCTTCTCAGGAGGGCAAGCGCGAGCTGTGACGACCAGGTGCGTGTAACCAGCCGTACGTGGAGATTACGCGCGGATCATGTTGCAAGGTTAATCGGGCCATGTGAGGCGACAGCGCATCGCGTCTGGGAGGACACCATGGTTACCGTGACCAGACTGGAAACCCGTCATGAGCGTCCCGTTCAAAGAGGCACGGGATGCTCGTATGTCAATAGAATCGCGCCCGTTATTGAAAATCACTATCGTATAGGCCGTTGAATAGACAATGACACCTCCCAGACATTCGCCGTCTGTGTTTAATAAAATTGGTGAAAAGAGGGACGTAGTATTATTCCCACAGCTTTGGAATTATAATACAACGGTCATACGATAGGCACGTAGATACCTGGTGCGAGCTGGAAGGTTTTCACAGGCAGGACATTTTTGAAATTTTGGTTTAGACCCCATCCCATTGTGTGTGATCCAAGTAGGCATCATGACAATATAAGAGCGCTACTGCCACGACGTGTATGAGAAAAGAGTTTCGACGACGAGTCGTTTGGTAGAAACTTAGCACCATAGCATTTTTTCTTTTGAAAATGCAGATAGTTAGGGCAGTTTAATAACTTTACAAACTATATCGTAGTGTGAACTTCATTCAGAGTTTTTTCATTTCTCCATTCATACTTCCTACTCCATGCGTTTTATTTTTTCAAGTAAAGCCTGGGCTACACATGCGTTTTCAGTCTAAGCCATGGTAAAGGAGAGCTATCACGCTGCTTCACATAAGTTTCTGTAGCTTCATGAATTTTCCAGAAAGCTCCCCCAATTGAGAGAAGGCAACTTCCTCTTTAGCTATTATTCACAGAAGAGATGTTCAATTCTACTTCCTCGGAAATATTTCACATTATTACTACTCGTTGCTTCAAACGGATCTAGCAACTCTAGCCATCGCAAAACTATTGTCTAAGGTCAAGTAGTCACTCCACAAAGCTTTTATCTTATGGATAAAGATTCCCTGGTTCAGTCTCGGCCTTCTCAGGAGTCGTCCAGTACGATGTGCAACCGATCAACGTTGCAAGATTGTTGGACTACTTTCGTTCAGCACATGAGTTACATTTTCAAATTTCTTCATTTGCCCGCTGCTGCTTCTGCGCTCCAGAGGCAATTTGAGATAAACACGCCTCTAAAACTTCAGCAAATAATTGAAAAATCAAACAAGAGGTTGTTGGTACCGTTTGATTTCATAGCAAATAAGAGGATCTTTTGGTCTTCACTTCGAAAAAGGTTCAACAATCAGGCTTGATATTTCCCCTTAAAACTAGATTTCTATGTCCTGTTAGAGCGCAAGAAAGTATTTGTCCTCTCAACAGCTAAGAAACGTGCAACTTGCGTTCTTCTTTGATCAAACAAAAAGCTTTCCAGAAAACGACGAGAAGTGTCCAAGGGGCACCCAGTATACCTCCACTTCTCACAGCCTGCTTGGGCTGGTTGCAAGAGGAACAGTAGTGGGAACAGGAGCTGTTCTGGTGCTGGAGAGCTTCGAGGCTGAATGTTCGCGAATCAAAGCGTGGAACTCACGGAACTGCGAAGGCGACTGAGCAGAGCGGGCGGAGGCAGTAGGTTGCGTGGTGCTGCGGAGTGCCGACGAGCACGGGATTCTGAGGGCGGGTACCGAGGTCCGTTACCAGGGGCTACGCGTCGGGCTCTGGGAGACGGACGGACGGCCGGCCGACGGGGGTGGCGACCGGCCTGCCGGCGCCGCCGCTGCATGGCGACGACCCGTCGTCGCACGCCACCCCGTCCGCACACCGCTGATTAGACGGCGTTCATCGACGATTACGGCGCAGGTCTGCTGGGAAATTACCGTTCAGGAGTCGCGAGCGGGTCACGAGGCGCGACTCCTGCATCGCCCGGGGGCCGAGCGCTCCCGGCTGGCTGCACCTGGATCAGCTCAAGCCCTCCATCTAAGCAGCTCAACGACACGATTATGAGCTGCAGCACGTACATGCGCCTACATTTGGCTGCAGCTCTACCCCTGCAAATTTGATGTGTGGGAATTGTGCTAATGTTGGGCGTCCGCGATGAATATAATTCAATATTCATTAATTTCGGCAGCCGGCATCTGTCTGCAACCATCAAGGGACTTGAATGTCTAGCTGGTCTTTGTGATGGCTTCTGGGAAGCTCTGTCCCCTTGCTTTTCTCCTTTCATGATGTACTATGTATGATAGATTATGCGTAGTAACTTGCCCCCTAACGAAGGGCGACTTTTGATGAACGACACCTTCAAACAGCTCGATATCAACGAAATACAGGGCGCGTAAAAAGTATTGACGCACTGAACGCAAACGTTAGAAATAACCCCACACCATAAAATTTAATAAGTTTATATACGAAATGTCAACAATGATCTAGCGAACAGAATAGCATCACCTGTATTTTATACGGCTTCTTTGCTGCGAATGCAGGGGGAAGACGACGAGGAAAAGCATCGACGGTGCGCCGCAAGTAGTCCACGTCGATTTCGTTCCATGCTTTGACCTTCAGTGACTTGATACTTCTGTGCATTCAACCTGTGAAAATGTTCCATACTCTTCAAGGCCCTCTAAAGTGCTAATTCTGCCGGAAGGCTCGCTGCAAGAGAGGCGCCTCCGGCCAGTAACATGGTTTGTGTATTCATCACAAGCGTCTCTCGTTTTCGAGGATACAGGGGTGAAGACAAATCAGTAGAACTATCTGTATTCATGTCCTAAAGAAGCAACTGGTTCCTTGGCTTGAATCCCACCTCGAGAGTAAGCCGTATGTATTCCAGCAGGATTAGACTCCTGCGCAGAGTCGAAGATTGTTAAGGACTAATGCCGTGCCAGTTTGAAGGACTTCATTTCGGAAGAGGAATGACCTCTGTATAGACCGGATATGAATCCTCTGAATTACTCTATATGGGAAGTTTTGGAGAACAAAGCCTGCGCTACTTCCCACAAAAGTATGGAGTCAGTGAAGGATGATCTTGTCAAAGCACGGAACGAAATCGACGTGGACTACTTGCGGCGCACCGTCGATACCTTTCCTCGGCGTCTTCGCCCATGCATTCGCAGCAAAGAAGCCAATATAAAATACAAGTGGTGCTATTCTGTTCGCTAGATCATTGTTGACATTTCGTATATAAACTTGTTAAATTTTATGGTGTGTGGTTATTTCTAACGTTTACGTTCAGTACGTCAATACTTTTTACGCACCCTTTAAACAAGTTGTGTCTCATTGCGTCAATTCGTGGAATACATTCTGAAAGTCCCAGAAATCCTGGCCCACTTCGAGCTGCAAGTGAGGGCGAAGATCGACTAGTGAGTGCGAACCTATCTCTGTGTGTTTCGCGGAACTACTTTACAGGCTATCGTGGGGCAGTCGATCCTAAACTGTGATCGGTTCACGAGTTTCAGCAGACCACGTTGGTCACTCTACTCTGCATGCGCTGCGCAGCAGGGTCCCCCTGATGACTTAAACTAGTTGACGAACGGCGTTTTCCACCAGAATGTGCTGCCCTGGTTTTCCTCGTGGAAGTAGGAGTATAATATTTGAGATTTTAAATTTGAAGTATACAGGGTGCATGTAACAAGAAACTAAACAATGCAGATACAAAGATCGAATTTAGATTGGAGTTTCGTCGGGTATTTTTGCCGTAGATGCAGCGCAGTCTGAAGAGGCGCTGGCTGTGGCGTGCGCATCTGATGCCACGTTCTTGGTTTGGATTTTGGATCCAATCAAACTTACGGGTCGGTATATCGGTGCCAGACTTGTCTGGAAGGATAAAACACTGACTTGATCAGTGGCTGGCTCCCGCAAGTATTGTATAAGGATAAGGATATAGGGATAAATAAAAGGGATAAAAAACGCTGTAATCAATCTCTTTTGGAGTGCGCCACGCACTTTACCTCTACTGGATGTCTTGGAGGCAATATTTTAATGCGTATTTGGTTGATATAATGACTTGCAATGGCCAACCGATGAACAATTGAGTGCTTTATTCTTCCCATACGAGTTTGGCACCATTTCAGTGACCAATGAGAGATGGAAGGTTGACGTGGGCGGGAAATGCCGTAGATTAAGCAAAATAAAACTATAATTTTCTAATCCGAATTCCCCATTTTTTGATGTCGTGTTATTTTGGCCCTTTAGGGGGCCAAAATAACACGACGTTGGACTGCAGCTGAATCTTACGAAGACGATGTTCATGAAGAACGGATGGGTTTCTGATGCCCCATTCTCGCTCAACGGAACGAACATCTCCGAATCCTCCAGCTATGTGTATCTGGGTCGCGAAGTCAACATGGCCAACGACCTAGCACCAGAGCTGAGCAGGAGGAAACGAGCGGCTTGGGGGCTTTCAAGAGCGTCGAAGAAGTCGTGAAGAAAACGAAGAACGTCCGTGCCCACCTATTTGACTCCACTGTTGTTCCTGCCCTAATATACGCCTCAGAGACCTGGGCTATACGAAAGCAGGATGAACACGCGATCAGCGTCGCGCAGCGTGGAATCGAGAGGACGATGCTCGGAGTGACACGACTCACGCAAGTGAGAGAAGGCCTCCGGAGTTCCGAGCTTCGCCGACGTTCGAAGATCAGAGACGTTGTCGCATGGGCCAAGTCGTCGAAAATTAGGTGGGCCGGCCACGTAATGCGATTCGCAGACACTCGCTGGACGAGAGCCGTCACAGACTGGATTCCGGGGGATGTCAAAAGAACACCAGGACGTCCACCAACGCGTTGGTCGGACTTCTTCGTGAAAGCCCTGAACGACCGCTATGACGCTCTTCGTGTCCCTCGAGCGAGAAGGATCCATTGGACCACTCTGGCACGCGACAGGGACGAATGGAGACGCTGCTGGCGCCCGCTCGAGCAAGTCGATGATCAACGGGACGACAGGTGATACAGGTGACAGGTGTTATTTTGAGTTGCCGATGAGATGGATAGGAACAATACACTTTGTTTTCCGGAGCAGGACAATTTTCAGGGGATTTTCATACCTTGACTTTAGATTCTAATCAACGAATTCTACTCTACACATTTTCCTAGTTTGTTTCTTAGATCCCACTTTGAGTTGCATCAGAAATATGTTGTCACATCCTTCGAGATCGACGAAGAAGCACTGTGATAGTTCAAGGAGGCTATGTAGCTCTTCCCCATTTTCTCCGTAAGCATTTCGATGTTTCACATTTATGCATGCGGCCACAGTTTACCTTTCTTACATGATATTTACCAGGGAAGGGTCTCAGGCGTAGGTCTGAACGGGGGAAATGGATAGCACTGCGAGAATCTCCACCCTTCACATGGTAGAAAAACATGTTTCGTTTTTGCTGAGTCCTTGAACCGAAAGAGCTACGGGCCCCCGAAAATGGGGTATAGTACTGCACCGTCACCCGTACCCACCATAACCTACCGTCTTCTTCTTCTTCTTCAGCGTTTGTCCCGCATCGTAGCGGGGTCCGCTATTCTGGTGTTATGACGCCACCTTTCCCGATCCAGCGCTAGATCAAGGTAAACACCAGTAATCTTCAAGTCCGCATGTAACGTATCTAACCAGCGCTGCTTCGGGCTTGACCAGGGTGGACGCTAGTTACTTTCATGTCGATCCAATCCATATCGGACCAACACTGCTTCAGGCATCCTTTAGGCCGCTTTCCTATTACCTCGAAGTTAAGGCCTATCTTGCGGACGCTGTCTTCCTTTCCACGCAGAACGTGGCCGTACCATCGCAAGCGAGCTTCGCGCATCTTGTCGGCTATCGGCGCGACACCAAACTTCTGCCGAATAGCATCGTTTCGGATGCGGTCCAGGCGCGTGACTCCAGCCGTCCACCGCAGCATCTTCGTCTCCATTACGCTGAGGCGCGTTTCAATCTCCTTGGTCGCAGACCAACACTCAGCACCGTACATCGCTACCGGCCGGAAGACAGTTCTATATATTTTTGACTTCAAGAGCACTGGTATCTCCCTATCGCAGAGCACGCCAGTCAACGAGCGCCACTTGGACCAAGCTTCACTCACGCGTGAGTTCACTCCAATCATCAGATTGCCATCAGATGCTACTGCTGATCCCAAGTACTTAAAAACCGAAGTGCGTGGGAGATCGATGGCGTTAACCTTGATGGAGCTGGACTCATTAACGTCCGTCGTTAGATACTTGGTCTTCTTCACATTCAATCTGAGTCCAAAACACTCCAAGCGATCACACCAAGCTTGCACCTCTCGCTCGAGTTCACCTTTATTTTCGCTAGCGAGCATTACGTCATCAGCATAAAGCGGTGTCCAAGGGACGGGGTTCTGAAGACCTCGTGTGATGGCATCCATGACGACAACAAAGAGGAGTGGGGAAAGCGCAGAACCCTGATGTATCCCGACAGAGATGGGAAACTCCATCGAGGTTCCAGCTGCAGCTTGAACTCGACTCTTTGGACAAGAGTAGAGAATTCGTACCCACTCTATGAGCTTTTCAGGAACTCCATGATGTCGCAAGGCGTACCATATCACTTCACGCGGTACGCGGTCAAAGGCCTTCTCTAAGTCGAGGAAGGCGATATGCACCGGCTTCTGTTTCTCGCGATGCTTCTCTATCAGGAGGCGGGCGGCGTGTATGACATCAATGGTGCCACAGCCAGCCACGAAGCTGCACTGATTGCTGGAAAGCTGGATGATGTCACGAATTCGACCGTCGACAATTCGCTCAAAGATCTTCATGCTGTGCGAAAGCAAGCGAGTCGGACGGTAATTGGAGCAGTCTGCAGGACTGCCCTTCTTCTTCCAAATCGGAATCGTCGTACTTTGGCGCCAACACTCAGGCACTTTTTTCTCCACCATAACCTGATTAAAGAACTTCGCCAACCACTCAGCAGGGTACCAAAACTTCGAATTCCACAGTTCTGCTGCCACGTCGACGGGCCTAGTCGCTTTGTCTGGCCTCATCTTCTTCAAAGCCGCTTCAATCTCTTAAACGGTGATCTTCTGAACGGGGCCGTGGGTTGGAGCCTTTGAGGGGATGGCTGGATGAGGAAATTCTACTGTAGAGATTTCCTCAAAGTAATCGCGCCATCGCTTCAATGCCTTCTTGCGGTCCATAAGAAGATGGCCGTTCTCATCATTGATGCCGAAGAACTTCTCGATGTCCTCGGTCTGGCGATGGCGATTCTTTGCGAGTCGGTACAGATACCGCTCACCATCGAGCGACTCGACCTTCTCGTTGACATCTCCATAATGAGTGGCTTTTGCGACAGCCACGGCCTTCTTTGCAGCTTTCCTCGTTTCTTGGTACTTCCGCCAGTTATCGGCTGTCTTTTCGCCGAGAAACACATGATATAGCGTCTTCTTCTCTCGAACTTTGGCTTTCACGTCATCTATCCACAGCCATGCCTGCTTGTCGACCTTCCGTCGTCCAGGCTTCGTGATGCCGAGCTCCGACCGTGCAGGGTGACGAATCGCGTCGGTGGCCTTCTCCCACGTTTCGTTGACAGTTGTAACTGTCGGTAACCGCGAGAAATCACAGCTGCTTCCTTCTCTTTCATTCTCCACCACTTGATTCTTGGTGCACCGCATCGCTCGACCTGCTTCAGCCTCGGAGGGGCGATCTTTAAAGTACAGATCAGCGGTCGATCCTGTGGGGCGACCGTCTCATCCGGCACGACCTTCGCGTCTGTGACAAGACTTCGGTCTCGGTCCTTCACAAGGACAAAGTCTATCTGAGTCCTGGTGTTCCAGCTATAGAACGAGATGAGGTGGGAATCGTGTTTGCGAAATACGGTGTTCACTATGGTGAGGTTGTGCGATTCCGCATATTCAAGGATACGCTCACCATCTGCGTTACGCGACCCGTAACCGAACCCACCATGGCAGCCGTACCCGTCTTTCGTCGCGCCGACGTGCCCGTTGAGGTCACCAGCGACTATGATGACATCTTTCGACGGTACCTCTGCTGTCTTCTCATCAAGCAGGCTCCAAAACTCTTCCTTGGCTTGATCCGAGCAGCCAGTCTGCGGAGCATACGCAGAGAAGAAGTGGTAGAGTCGCTCCTTCGCGGCGACAACGATCTTCATCAATCGATTCAAAGCGCTCGACGCCTACAATCGAGCCACGAAATCGTTCGGAGACGATTATTCCGACACCACTGGTGGTCCTGGGACATCCACATAGAACGGCCTTGAAGCCTCGTCCTATGTCCCTTGACTTGCGGCAGGACCACCTCGTCTACTGCACCGCACAGAAATCAACTCTTCTACGCTCCAGTGCTTCAAGCAACTCGCACGAGCGGCCCGTCAAAGTACCCACATTCAGCGTAGCCACGCGGGTCCTGCTTACGTTACGGGACTTTCGGACTAACTCAGTTGCCCCCCCCCCCCCCGATGCATGCCGTCCTCGCATCAGGGACCCTCGCATACTTTTCACACTCGCCGGATTTTGCGAGTGCGCGTCGGCTCCCGCGGACTTGTAGCACTATCTCGATAAACCTGAACAGTCATACACCATGTGATGTGACATGGGTCTTCGTAGGCCGGCCTGTCACAAGGGCCTGTCGCCTGCAATCGAATGTCCGTGATCGGCTTAGCTCGCAGAGCGAACAGTGTCCAGTGGCACCACGTGGAGGAACGGACATCGCCACCCCCACCATAACCTACCGTAATCGGCCGAAATTTGAAAAACGGATGTCAGATTCGTGATCAGCACCTCAAATAACACCCCTGGTCGAGGTTTAGGCAAAAAAAATTTTTCGACCTCTCCTCGACCTTTGGAGTCGTGAAAGTAGTGCCGTGAAAGTCGGCACGACATGACAGTCTAAATCAGCTTACTTCCTACACATCTCCTACACATTTATTTCACTCTAAATTGTCAAATAAAGGTTTCTGTGAGCTATGCTTCACTCACTTTTCTCAGTTTCTGAATTATACAATGTTTTGTGCTTTTCAGCGAATGTTAAACGACGACCTTACAACAGGCACGGGTTAGAGCAGGTACAGATTACTAGGGCTGTCGAGGTCATAGTCACCGATTTCGTCCAAACTTCTCCCAGGGGGTTGTTTGGGATGGTGACCACGAATCTGGCATCCGTTTTCGCTGGAGTATTTTAAATTACAGTAGGTAAATGTGATTAATGGTAAGGTCTTGGTAACCGTTCTTGTTCAAACTTCTCATTGAGTACGAATCTGATCCTTGTTTGACAATGTAGAGTGAAATAAATATGTACGAGGTGTGTAGGAAGCAAATTGGTAAAGAAGGCGGCAATCATGAAAAATGCAAAATTACTGCATAGCACGGGAGTCGAACACCTGGCCTAGCACCTGCGAAGTACTCCCGCTCCCCGCTGAGCCACCGAATCGCTTGCAGCAGGGCCTTTCGCCGCTTCCCATACAACAGCGCGTGCGCACGCATGCACGTGGGCACGTGCTGACGGTGCGCTACTGTACTCCCCTCTTCGAGGGCCCGTAGCTCTTTTGATTCAAGGACTCAGCAAAAACGAAACATGTTTTTCTACTATATCAAGGGTGGAGATTCTCGCAGTACTATCCATTTCCCCCGTTCACACCTACTCCTGAGAGCCTTCCCTGGTTAGTCAGATTCTAAAAGATCTTCTTTTCCAAGCCAAGAAACTTCTATAACTCCTATTACTCCATTCGTCGATAGTGACATTGGTGAGTACCGACTAAGCGAACTTATTTTTTCCGCTACGCAAGAAGAAGGCGCATCATAACACAGGTGTCTCAAAAAAAATGTGTGTTGTTTGTGTGTCTCACTGTTTGAAGAATGATAACTTTGCTCACATAAAGGTACTGAAGAAGTTCAAGGCTCATACGAAAGCATGAAAAAATAGAAATTTTATGACATATGAGCGGCATGTATTGAAACTCCATGCACTCGCCTGAAGTTTTGCATTTTACATTCGATTGAATGTGTTTCGCTAGACATGTTATAATTTCTTCACAAGGTGGCCGTTTCAATTGATTTGTGCTTCATTTAGGGTTTGAAATTTAAAAACACACTATGGCTTGCGGAAAGTGCAGCGTGTCCTAAAAGATGCGGGTAGTATTTGAAACGTTCTAACATTGTTGATAGTGAAGCATTTGAAGATGTTTAAGACTCACATGAAGGCGCAGCGTAACGAGATTACTGTGGCGTGCAAATAGTCAAGATTGCGCCATGCTTCCGCCCGAAACCTTGCACTTCAGACTCGAGTGATTGTGTACGGGCTGGATGCCTGTTACAATCTTGTTACTACTTGGCCAGATTAACCTGTGCTGTGCTTCTTTTAACGTTTAGAACTTGAAAATCATGTGAAAGAGACGTGACATGCGAGTTTACTGATAGCACGATTTAAGTGTGAGCAGGAGCCCTATTTTACATGACGCACTCTGTGGACTGATGAAGAAACATTCAAGCTGAATGGAGAGGTTAATCGTCATAATGGCAGCTACTGGACGACGCATTACGTTAAAAAGAAGTAGAGTACAGGTTAAGGTGCCCAAGTAGTAACAAGATTATAAGAGGCATTCAGCCCATGCACAATCAATCGAACCTGAAATGCAAGGCTTCAGGCGAGCGTAGGGCACAATCTCACCTACTTGCAGGTCTCAAAAATCTCACTAATCTGTGCTTTCATATGAGCCTCAATCATCTTCAAGTGCTTCACTAGCAGCAATGTTAGTACATTTTAAACAGTACCTGCATTTTTGAGACACCCTACATTTTCCGCAAACCGTAGTGTGTTTTGAAATATCAAACTTTAAATGAAGCATAAATCAATTGAAACTGCCACCTTGTGAAGAAATTATAACATGTCTTTAAGCGAAACACAATCAATCGAGTGTAAAATGCAAAATTTCAGGCGAGTGCATGGAGCATTCCATGCTGCTCATATGTCAAAAAATTTGTATTTTCTCAGGCTTTCATATGTGCCCTTAACTTTTTTAGTACCTTTACTGTGAGAAAAATTATTACCTTTGAAACAGTGTATACATTTTTTGAGACACCCTGTATTTCTTAAAGCCTTAAAAATCTATGTTGAACCACGAAAAGAAGTACTGGGACTTTCGGTCTTTCAATCCTCTGAACGATTGTCTATTTTCATGAAGGCGTTCTGTCAGTTTAAGGACCCCCTACTGCTAGTTTGACGATTGTTATTCCAGTACGTTACCGTTAGTTTTCTTGAATGTGAATCCTTCTTAAGGTAGCGACTGAATTTCTATTTAATTGTATTACATTTCCAAGATTCAAGCCGTAAAACTGTGCCATAAAAACGAGCCTTTGGATTCCTACAGAAAGTGGGCTGCATTTTTCAGCTTTCAAAAAATATCCAATGTATTTCATACGAATGTAAAGCAGCATTTCTTTCTCTACATTAATGTATGAAGTCCTCCCATCTAGCCAACTTATAGATTTTAAGGCTTAGAGAAAAACATTCAACGTGCTGAAACGGCGGAATATTTCGGTTCGACATAATAGAATGCGTGGCGCATTGACATAATAGAATGCGTGGCGCATTCTACAAGTGGATTGATTTTTATCTACACTTTGACTTTTTGTCATTTTAAGTCCGATCTGGCAGGTCCATAGAGCTCGCTGGGCAAACAATGCTAGTGTGCTACCGTCATTCTTTGCAAGATTCTTGCTTAAAGCAATGTAGTAATAATAATGGAAAGGCAATTAATTTTGCATTTTCATGCCGTTTGTTCTTAAAGCAAGCAACTGTTTCGACTTAGCGAATAAACGGAGAAACACTAGTGGTAAACGAGGCTTAGAAGAAACCGATAGAAGACAGAAGCGGAACAGGCATTTTGCAACTGTCATGGTTATGTTGACCAGGTTCTTTTCACTATGATAGATCCACCGACCACACATGGCGCAAACCTGGTTAGCGGATCTAATCCCTAAACCATATTGCCCCTGGACACCCTGAAGGAGCTTGAGAACATGGGCGAAAACACAGTGACCTATTCATTGAAAAAGGGGGACACATTAGTTTCCGATAAAGTGAACGTAACCTCCACCCATCTGGCCACCCCTACCCTTCGAGCATCCTCCAGAATGAGCTACCAAGGAGTCAGAGCGCTGCTGATAGGAGCATTGTGGAGATGAGCTTGGCTTCAGGATAACCTAATTCGTTCAGCCGCAGTGTTTGTAGAAATTAATCCACTCTTCTGAACAGCTGAGAATCAGCAGAGGCGACAGTGCGAAAGCAGGTAGACGACGGTGGCTGATAGAGGAGCTCCGTCGCATCGTGGTATCTTCCCTGTCATGTTTTACACTCATGGCGGCACAGGCCTAATCATGATGACAATTCTACTGTCAGCTTTGCCGAAAGGGAGAAAGTGCAGTTAATAGTACAGTAAGAAGTGAAACATCGGCGTCGAAAAAGGCAGGCAGGAGGTGAACGGTTGCCCTGCGATTTATGAATGTCCCCTACGTAAGAAAACATGGATAGTTACCCACACCTGAGGTCGTCCTGCATCGAAGAGCTGCGTCATTTAGGAGTTGGCGATGGAGGCGGAGTGGTGTCCTACACCTACCGAAGAGAAGGGGCCGGCTTAAGGCCTGAGTTATACTCCCGCGGGAGCATCCGCGGAAGGGCGGGAATCGCGCCAAGACTCCTCACCTGGCCAATCGCCGCGCCTTGCCACGCCCGCCTCCGCCGTGCACCATTGGTCCGCGGACGTTCCGCGGATGCTCCCGCGGGAGTATAACAGATGCCTAACAGAGGCCTAAGGGTGCACCGCGGACGGCGGGCGTGGCGGGGCGCGGCGATTGGCCAGGTGAGGGATCTCGGCGCGATTCCCGCCCGTCCGCGGATGCTCCCGCGGGAGTATAACATAGGCCTAAATATTTGTATCTCCAAGGCGTTGTAGGCAGCGCGACAGGAGGTACACCCGCCCCCTGCTCAGGGGCGTTGTGTTAGGAGGTATACCGCTGTTCTGCGGACCGGAAACGTTTTTTTGCGTGTCAAAGGTTTCGCAAGGCAGCCGTTAGACTTCCGGTGAAGCCTAGGGGTTGGGGGTGGGTGAGCAAGGATATGAGAGGATGATCGCAATCTCCCAGCAGGGGCGTGTGTACCTCCTCACCGTCCTCGGGCGTTGTAAGGCAGCCTCCTAGACAAGACCAGGTTTTATGGGTGGGGGTGACAGGCGATGAGAGGAAGAACGCATCTTCAAACCCCTCACTTCTCTCCGCCAAAGATATTGTCTCATTCTTTTGATCTTTCTGGGCCTCCCCGATGTTTTTGTGATGCAACTCTGAGCTTTGGCAATGGAAGCGGAGTGGTTAGCGAGGACGCAAGTTCTCATAACAATGTTCCGTTGCGATCAAAGCCATTTGAGGCTTAAGGAAAATGCATCACACCGTTTCTGCCAAGACCGTCAGCTGGTAACTGCTTTCATGCTGATCTAAGTGCACGGCACATCTCGACAAACGGGGTGAGTGCTCACGGGTCTCACGAGGTGTTGTGCGTGGGAGCGGCGTGTTCATGCACAGTGTGCGTGGGTGTGTTTGTGCCTGCGCTGTTTATAACTGTGGAGGCCCGGAAAAAAGCTTGCACTCGGTAGACTGGGAGTACATCGTAAGGGGATTCGAGGCCGCCTGAAAAGTCTCGCCCGTCCCTTAGCGCAGTCTGGCTGGCTGCCCGGAGTTCTTCGCCCGCACGACAGAGTCTGACTAGCTACCCTGTGTGCACTCCAGTCAAACACAGCAGCACTAAACGGCCTCATTTCCCTGACCCTGAGAGAGCTCCATTTCTGCAGCGATGGGAAGGACGAGCACGGAGAGGCTGCTAAAATCTCAGGGCCTAACCAGGCTGCGCAAATTGAGGACTAGGATGACGATCTGAACTTACAACGGGTGTACGCTCGCATCGGAAGCATCCGTCGAGGACCTGGTGATGTAAGCCAGGAAGATCAAGTACGACGTCATCGGACTGACCGAGACGAGAAGACACCATCCCCTACACGCCACCTACTACTCCGGAGAAGAATTGTTCCTCGGAACATGCGACAGCTAGGCGGCGTTGGTGTCTTCGTAAACACACATTTGACTATGAACATCGATTCGTACGAGTCTCTGACAACCCGAATCGGACGTCTGCGACTAAAGCGATGTGGCTCTGTGCCAGCTGTGAGTGAATTTATCGCGTGCGCTCCGTCATCCCAGTTACTTACTTACTTACTTACTTACTTCCCATTAGCGGGCGTCAGGTTTGAGGGCGTCCTCGTAGCCAATAACGTCGCTGTAGGTGCCGTGGAGTGGTAAGAGTCACGGACAAAGTTCTGCCATGCCAGACGATCCACAGCCATTTCACTCCCGCGCTCTAAACACAAGCCTCGTTTACTCAAGTCGTCTTGTATTTGTTTCCACGTCTTCTTTGGTGCAGCTCGCTGTAATTTCCATTCACTTGGCCTGATTCTTCGCAGCAATTTGTTGGGTATTCGTTGAGCTGTCATTTGACTTAGATGTCCAAACCACTTTAGCCTGCGTTTTCGGATTTCGGATTCCACAGTGGGCTGGTTGCAGAAGGGCTTGCGAATATTGTCGTTTATAATCCGATCACCAATTGGGCCGTTTAGTATACGTCTGAGGCACGTCATGTGGAAGACTTCTAGCTTCGGCAAATCAGCTTTCAGAAGTATCCATATTTCCGCACCATAAAGCAATACTGGCATCACAATTGATCGACATACGCGCATTTCTGTTGCGAGCAACACGTTGTGTCTCCTCCATAGACACCAGGTTAGTGAGCCGAAGGCCATCGCAGTCTTCACCTTCCACATCGTATGCGTTCCTCCATTATCTGTCTGAGAGCAAAAATCTGATCGCAGCAGTCTTTTCCTGGACGGAATCCAGCTTGTTCCTCCCTAGCGGTACATTCACACATTGTTTCTGCAGATTTGCTTGAAGTACTCTTGTGAACACCTTTCCCGTTATAGAAACAGGCTTATTCCGCGATAGTTTTTGCTGTCACAGCCGTCTCCTTTTTTTCAGAGCTGGCCGCCGGATTTTTTCTCGCTCTCCAAATTAGCTTTAGCAGGCAATGTAAACGGTTGACCAGTACTTCTCCGCCAGCCTTCACCGCTTTAGCCGTCACACCGTCAATTCCATTCCAGCTTTGTTGTAGCTTGATAGCTTCAGAAACATCTTCTCTGGTAGGCGTTGTCTCCGATGCGACTGTCTCTGGTATAAGGACCGATGATGGTGCAGCTTGTGGACCACCATATGCAGCGTAATTCTACACTGTCTCGAAGAATTCCTTCCATCGTTGGAGGCGCTCTTCAAATGATTTTATGAAGCTTCCATCAGCCTTTCTGATGTTATCGTTTGTCGGCTTTTCTAACCTGTAAGGCCTCTCAATGTGGCATAAAGAGCTCGAAATTGCAAGCAGCATCCTCGGCTTGTTCCGCTACAGAATTCCAATAAGCTTCACGTTCGAGTTTAACTTGCCATAGAGTTGCGCTATTGAGTTCGGCGTATCGTTCACGATTCACGAGTTTTGCGCGTTTTCGTTGATCGATGAGAGCGAGGAACGCCTCCGAGATCCAGCGCTGTGTGCTTTGCCTAATAATTGGACAAATTTCGTCAGCGCTCTCACAAACCGGGCTCGTGAACTGCTTTTCTTTTTCATCTACATCGCACTTCTCTGCAAGTGAAGCAAAGCGATTCGACAGCTTTAGTAGGAATTGTTGTCTGGATAATGGCTCCGCGAGGATGGGCAGTTTCGTCGTATGATACGCTTAGTACTTCCTTTTGCTTTCCGCAGTCTAAGCCATATTCTGACACACATGACATGGTGACCGGATCCACAGCCAGAACCGGGTTTTACTCGTACGTCGCTGATAGATGTTCTAAATCGCCTGTTGATGAGGACGTAGTCCAGAAGTGCAGAGTCACTACCATTTGGCGTACGCCACGTTAGCTGATGGATCTGCCTATGTTCAAAGATGCTATTACCGATCAGTAATCCATTTGCAGCAGCAAATGTCAGTCAGAAGCAGAACACCGTTGTCGTTTACTTCGCCTACACCATTTCGACCCAGTACCTCCTCCCATCCGGTGCGATTCCTACCAACATGAGCGTTAATGTCTCTAGCAAGCAAGATAACATCTGTTTTCGAGATCAAGTCAACAGCCGTCTGTAAGCTGTTGTAGAAGTCGTCTTTTGCATCATCTGGGCTGATCTCCGTTGAGGCATACTCTGAGAAGATGTGTGTCCGAATTGTGTCAGAGAGCGTCAATGCTACTATTCGACTGGAGATTAGATGGAACGCGAGTACACATTTACCTGTCTTTTAGTCCAAAGAGAATCCGACGCCTTCCGTATGCTTGTCTTCACCACAGTGAAACAACGTAACCTGAGCGTTTCTCTCGGGGCAGGTATCTTCGTTCGTCCGGATCCAGTGAACCGTAGCTCCGATAGTGCAGCAATGTTCACCTTATATCTGACAAGCTCACGTGCGATGATCTCCTTCTGTCCTACTTGATAAGCCGTTCGGACGTTCCACGACGCAATGGTAACTTATCGTTTTGGAGTGAACATCTTTGCCCTATAACCAGTAGTGAACTTCACACCAGCGCCCCGGCTTAGGTTCATCAACGCAGGCGCATTGGTTGCGGTAGCTTGAGCTGAAGTCGTATCACGATTCTCCACGGTTTCTTGCCTAGTTTTTACGATCCCTTGGCAGGGGACCAACCCTCCTCCTTTACCCGGGCTTGGGACCGGCAGTGAAAGAAAGACTTCCACAGGCGGAGTTCCGTCATCCCACTACAACGACGAAGAGGTCGAAGCCTTCCATGTAGAGCTCGAGAAATTCTATAAGGAAGTCACCCCTCCTACAAGGTGATCGTCATTACCAGGTCGACTACAACGCCAAGATCGGTCCAAGAAGATCGCCGGAAGAACTTCTCATCGGAACCCACGGTTTGGAGTAGACCGATCAAGGTGAAAGGCTGTCTGTGTTCATAATGTCGACCAAGACCACCCATGGAAACTCACAGTTTCAAAAGCCTCCCTTCCTACGAGGGCACTGCGAATCCCCGGTGGCCAGTTCCACAACGATATCGACCACATCATCTTCAACCGCAAGTATTGCCTGACTGACGTCTCCGTTGTCCCTAAGTTCTACACGGGATCGGACCACCGCCTCCTTCGCGCGAGGTTCCGCTTTTTGCGTCAAGGAGAGAAGGTCGCAAAGTTCAGGAAGAGGTGTCCCAGAACGACCTTCAACTGGAAACTTTACACCTCTCATCCAGGCCTCTGGGATTATACCGTCATGGATAACATTGACGAAGAATGTGACCGTTTCAAGTACCATCTCCGCGATAGTGCTTGTGTGCGGGAGCTGAGAGCTAGAAGACTACCAAGAGACATCTGTCTTCAGAAACTCCCGAGCTGATACGCCAGCGTGGACCAGCACGAGCGTCAGGCAACTACCAACTGACGTCCGAGCTTGCGAAGCTAGACAGAGAGGCGGTAAAGGAAGATCTTAAGCAGAGAAGGACTGAAGTGTTGGCTGAAGCAGCAGAGGCAGCTTTGAGCATCCGCAATGCCCGATGGAACTTCGCCAACTTCAAGACCAAGAGGACTGCTCTCCGACATCCTGACGGAACCGTCACCTCTTCCATAGGGACTATGGCGAAGGTAATCCACGACTTCTACTCCGATCTCTTCGATATCCACGTCCACCTGCCTCCGTGCCATCTTCCGCAAGATTGATTCATATGTCGTTCCCTCTGTTCTCCCTTCCGAGATCCAATACGCCATCTCGTGAAGAAGCGTGGAGCACCCGGTCCCGACAGGATCAGACCCGAACATCTGAAGAATCTCCCGCCAACACTCATCAAGAACTTTGGCGCGGCTCTTATAACGCTACCTGTCGGAGTGCAAGGTTCCATCTCAGTGGAAGACCAGCAGGACCGTCTTGCTATACAAGAAGGGATCAGTAGAACGTTAGACGAAAGACAGCCATGCCAACAGGCAGAATTTCGGAGAGGATTCAGCACGATCGACCACATACACAGCATTACGAAGCTCATCGAAGTGTCGCGAGAGTACAAGCTGCCGCTATGCCTTACGTTCATCGACCTGAAGAAGGCATTCGATTCCGTCGAGACTGAAGCGGTCCTCGAGGCCTTGCTCACTCAGGGTGGTTTTACTCAGTACACCAGAGACTTTCGAGAGCTGTACAGTGGATTCACGACCAAGATCCCTCCATTCTACAACGACGTCGTTATCGAAGTGAAGAGAGGGGTTCGGCAGGGGATATCATATCCCCGAAGCTCTTCAGCGCCACCCTTGAAAACGTCATGTGCGAACTAGAATGGGAAGACATGGGAGTGAAGGTCGACGACCGGCAACTACATCATCTTCGTTTCGCTGACGACATCGTGCGCATAACACCGAGCATCAGCAAGGCGGAGCGAATGCTGGCCGACTTCGATCGTGTTTGTGGAAACGTTGGACTGCAGCTGAATGTTACGAAGGCGATGTTCATGAGGAACGGACAAGTTTCTGATGCCCCATTCAATATGGCCAACGACCTAGCGTCAGAGCTGAGCAGGAGGAAACGACCGGCTTGGGGAGCTTTAATGAGCGTCGAAGAAGTCGCGAAGAACACGAAGAATGTCCGACTCCATGCCCACCTATTCGAATCCACTGTTCTTCCTGCCCTAACATACGCCTCAGAGATCTGGGGTCCAGGCTTTCTGCCTGGATTTCAATGTTATGTTGTCTCTCGAGTTGCAGCCTATTTTATCCTATCTATTTCAGAAAATATTTAAAAAAATAATTATTTAGTGAATGTGAAAAAGAAAAAATAATTATTAATATTTAATTAATAAAGCTTTGAAACAAATAAATCAATGAAGATTTTTTATGCATGGCAACGACATGGCGACATCCTGAGTACCGCTTCTTCTACGGATAGAGGGCGTCATTTTGGATTTGAAATTGTATTTAACAAAAATTCGAGTAGTTATTCTATAATTAAATAATAATTTTTTCAAGCAGTTTTCAAAATAACTGAAATAGCTCGATTGCTACACAGTTTTCGCGGTGATGGCGCAACACATTTTTTGGTTGTGGGATGTAACCACTGAAGCTGAAAATGGTTCTTAGTGAAATCTAACCTTCAATTTGTAGTAGGAAAAAATCAGACCTCTCCTAAGCAACCTTTCGTCCAATCAGGTGGAGTGATTTTCCTATCCTGAATAATCCCAAAAATATAGTGTTCCTTGAAAAAGGCGACCCCTGGAGTGAAATTGGAGTTCACAATAGCACAGTTCTTATATAGCACTTGTTCAAGAAATCAAGCCTTTCCTAAGCAATCTTCCTTGTGATCAGGGGAGGTCATGTTCAAAATTTTTTTCAAAAATTAAGATTTCTACACCTGACGTAAACGATGTCTATAGATAATATGTAGCTTTAGAAAACAGTTATTTTTATAGAATTATATTTCAAAATCAAGTCTTTCCTAAGCGATATTCGTTGTGATCAGGTGAGGTCGTGCTCAACTTTTTTTAAAAAATAAAGATTCTTTACATCTGAAGGAAACGATGCCTAGTGCTGAGATGTAGGTATACAAAAGCTCAATCTTTGGTTGACACATTAAAAAAAAAACGCAGCTCATTTGCAGGCAGGTGAGATCAAGAAGGATGGATGGTCGATTACACGTCGGTCACTCGATCACTGGTCGATCACTCGTCGATGTGATTGGATGGTGCTATATTTGTACTTTGCTCAACCGATCGTAACTCGTCCACTTTTGAGATTTATGCAAAAGCGGTCTAATGATTACAGAAACGCCTTTCAAAAAAGGCATCTTCATGCGCGGCCGGGGGATGCAATTTTTGCACGAAAAAATTGGAGTGATTTTATAAATTATTATAAAATTATATTATATTATATTTATTATTACCTTTTATTATAAAAACAGACATAACTCCTATAATCTTAAGATCTGTGCAAATGCGGGCCGCATTCAGAAAATTAGAAAAAGTGCTCTATCTTATCTTATGTAGCTGCAAAATCAAACTTTGAAAAAATTGATCTTCATGCGCGGCTGGGGGATGCGATTTCTCTGCGATTTTTGCGGAAATACTTGCCACCAACATCGTCATCGCATCATTCATCGCAGACCTCGTCCGCGCATGAAGGTGCCATCTTGAAAAGCGGTTCTGTGATCATCAGAAAGAGCATATTTTTTGTTTTCTGAGTGCCGCCCGCATTTGCAGATCTTTCAAAAATAACCGAGTTATGATCGTTTAAGTGCCGGCTACTTCGCAAGACCTCTCCTTCCGGTCGCAGATTGCAGATACCCGCACTTAAACGACCATAACTCATTTATACTTGAGAGACGTGCAAATGCGGGCAGCACCCAGAAAAGTAGAGTAAACGTACTTTCTGATGATCATAGAACCACTTTTCAAAAAAGGCATTTTCGTGCGCGGACGAGGCCTACGATTTGCAGCAAGCATTTCCGCGAAAATCACAGAAAAAACGCCACCCCGGCCGCGCATGAAGATCATTTTTTTCGAAATTTGTTTTGGCATCCATAAAATAGAGCAGTTCTTCTAGTTTTTCAACTGCTGCCCGCCTTTGCACAGCACTAAGAAGTAAGCGAGTTATTTCTGTTTTCGTAATATCACTCCAATTCTTTCGAGCAAAATCGCATCCCCCGACCGATCATGAAGGTGCCTTTTTTGAAGAGCGATTTTGTGATCGTCAAAAAGAGGATTTGTTATAGTCTTCTTAGTGCCACCCGCATTTGCATAAACCTCAAAAATGAACGAGTTACGATGGGTTGAGCAAAGTACAGGTATAACACCTTCCAATCACATCGAAAAGCGATCGACTAGTGTCCCATCCTTCTTGATCTCACCAAAATAGCTGCAGATAAGCTTCATTTCTTATTATGTATCAACTAAAGATTGGGCTTTTGTAAAGCTACATCTCAGCTCTAGACAACGTTCCTTTGAAACAGAGAAGTCTTTATTTTTGAAAAAAAAACTTGAGCACCACCTCACCTGATCACAAGGATTATCGCTTAGAAAAGACTTGATTTGAAATATAATTTAATAGAAATTTCTAGACATCGTCACTTCAGGTGTAAAAATCTTAATTTTTGAAAAAAAAATTGAGTATGACCTCACCTGATCACAATGAAGATCGCCTAAGAAAGACTTGATTTTTTGAAGAAGTGCTAAATAAAAGCTTGTGGACTCCAGTTTCAGCTCCATTGGTGACCCTGTTCAGAAAATATTTTATTTTTGGAAAAATCCAAGATAGGAAAATCACTACACTTGATCGTATAAAAGGTTGCGTAGAAGAGACATGATTTTTTTCCTGCTACAAATTGAAGGATAAATTTCAGCAAGATCCACTTTCAGCTTTAGCAGTTACATCTCTGAAGTAAAAATGTGTCGCGCCGTCACGGCGAAAACTGAGCAGTAATCGATCCATTTCGGCTATTTTGAAAACTGACTCAAAAAAATTATTATCTGCAAAAACTCTACAAATCCTAATGAAGTCTGCTTTCCGTAGCAGAAGCGGTGCTCAGGGTGTTGCCATGTCGCTGTCGTGCCTAAAAAATCTTCATTTAACTGACTTGTTTGCGTCAAAACCTTATTAATTGAAAAATAATAAAATTAATAATAAAGAATTTATTATTTGCGGACCTCTGCTTACAACACTTACAAAAGAACGATATCTCCGAGGAATTTTGTTAGGAACCAAAGCCAACAACCTAGTGCGATCCCTCCCCTTCAACTTGAACCAAAGTACGACCCCCCCCCCGTGATTCTCGCACCTCACGCTTGAGCTTGACCTGGGCTATACGAAAGCAGGATGAACACGCGGTCAGCATCGTGCAGCGTGGAATCGAGAGGACGATGCTGGTAGTGAAACGACTCACGCAAGTGACGGGAGGCCTCCGGAGTTCCGAGAAGTTCTCGAAAATTAGGTGGACCGCCCACGTAATGCGCTTCACACACACCCGCTGGACGAGAGCTGTTACCGACTGGACTCCGCGGGATGTCAAGAGAACACCAGTGGCCGGATTCATCAAAGTTACTGCACTAACTTTGATGAATCCGGCCCCGGGACGCCCACCAATACGTTGTTCGAACTTCTTCGTGAAAGCCCTGAACGACCGATATGACGCTCTTCGTGTCCCTCGAGCATTGGAGCACTCTGGCACGCGACGGGACGAATGGAGACGCTGCTGGCGCCCGCTCGAGCAAGTCGATTATCAACGGGACGACAGGTGATACAGGTGATTTTAAGTGTTTCGGCATACTCATAGGCGTGTGTCGTAAATGCTCGATTCGCGGGACCGTATGCTTGATAGTTTTCCGCTTGTTGAGTGCAGCAAAACTGTGCATTCGTGGGATTGTGTAGTGTCCTCCTGCGCTTCACGCTGCTCACCTTGTTAGAGAACCAACAGTGGTGCAGCGAAAAAATTACGCGGTCGAGATTCGAGAAATCCACGAAAGCTGTTTTTCTTGGTCCTGATTGATGAAGGTTTGATCAGCGAGAAAGTTATGAAAGTGTTTGAAGTGGTGGTAGTGGTTGGCGAGAGGTCTGGAGAATATGGCCGTTGAGGCAGAACTTCAACCCTTAACTCGTTTAATTTTCGAATAGTGATTCGTGGAAAGTGTGGGCGGCTATCGTGCAAAGGATCGGGCCCCCTTTGTTGACCAATGCTGACTGCAGTTGACGCAATTTTCGGTGCATATCGTCGATTTCCTTACAGTAGGACTCTGCTGTGATCGTTTGGCCTGATTCCAAAAAGTTGTGATTGATCACACCCGCCGTCGACCACCACGCAGTTACTATGACCTTTTTTGGTGGAGGTCCACAGCAGTTATACTGACGTCTAGCTCTTCCGTGATCCCGCAAACTGTTTGGGGATGGTTCAACTTCTACCAATTCCTTCATCTCGTCGTCCAGGATTGCTCTATGTCGACCGCTACGAGGGTGATCTTCGAGATTGAAATCTCCGGTCCGAAACTTACTGAACCACTGGCGCACAGTGCTTCTTCCAACACTAATAGGCTACCACACTTGAACGATTTGTGGAGCTGAAGTTGAAGTGACATAGCGCTCGGAATTGCTTCTTCGACATACTTCAATAAGCCATTCAAGAACAGGAATATAAAACAACGCTGAAAGATAAAATATTTCGTCAAGTAGAGCGAAGAATTCTGTACAGGAAGTAGCATTAATGCGCAATACAAGTTGAATTTTTACTTAATAATGGACAAATGAAAACTAGTAACACAAACGTTGAGAACTGTCCGGATAACCTAATAGAACGCATGACTTAAATTCTACGGAAACCTGCTTCCTTTTAATTTGAAACACGTCAAGGGCATTTCTTTTGCTGTAGGATGAAGCGATTTTACCCCATAGTTTAAATCCTGCTGGTTTTACCCACAAAATTTTGTATGCAATGACATTTTCCGTGTTCTGTCTAATTTTGCATACTTTCCCAGAAATCAGAAATTCCGCCACTCTGATTCGGGATGGTTTATCACCAGTGATGTGCGGAAATATTACTGGAAAAAGCGGAAGACGAAAGACGGAACGGAAACGCTCAAAAATGGCCGGAAACCGGAATACGAAACGCGGAAACGGAAATGACACATGTTCGCCATTTTTTCCAAAGTGCATTTGAAACGGAGTAAGAAGCGGCTTCCATTGCGCCTTTCTTGCTCAGAACTTTGCAAGCAGCAGAATATTCCATAGATTAATGCTCATCCTCATCACAACATAGCATAACGAAGCATGATTTCATAACATTGTTATGATAACCTTTAAGCTATGGCTAGAGCAGTAAACGAAAACAAATTCAGGGTCTTATCTCACTATTTCAGCATGCAATCCCCCCGCTGTTTCCATATCTAGTTCCTGCGACGGGTTTTTCGCTGACGTTTTTGATGTTGCAATTTTCTGAACCTTGACTGAACTAACCAGTTGAGGCTACTTACTGACCCGCATTAAAAAAAAACTGACTCGGGTGAAGGCAAAATTGGAGTAGCCACCTAGTTCATTTTCCGACCAGGAAAGAGATTCCTCTCAACATTTTTGGAAACCTGAGGCATCATGGGCGACGTGGTGACTGCACAGATATCTGCATACTCAACATTAGCACTTGCATTACAGTCACCAAAGCTAGTACTCAGCATTCATTCTGGGATCAAACGATAAGATGCTAACTGGATGACTGTTTAGTCAATATGGGTTCACACTTTCACAGGAATATTCAGTCTGTGCCGCCTGGAACCCCACATCCAAGGTGACACAGCTGGACAGTTCCTAGATGATTCTCGAACCAATATTTTTGTGTCAGAATTCAATAAGTCAGTCAAAATAACATCTCCTCGTAGATATTCGTGATGCTTCATAAAAAATGAGTTGCATAACTCCATATGGATGAATATAACACCTAACGAAATTGCAAGATGAAATTTACACCTTCGATCAGGAATACTGATGTAGTCTTGGAGCAGACAACCGCATGGCGCAACCTTCACTGAACCGTTTGTTTTATGGCACTGCGCTATACGCTTACACAGTTTTGTGGCTATTTGTAACTAATGGATCAACAAATTTATGATCATTCAAATGTTGAGTGCACTTTCTTAGCATACAATTCATGCAGAGCCTTTGCTGGCCCATTAATTTTGCTCTGCACTCAGCCGTTCCCATTTTTAAGCACTTTCTTGGTAGTCTAACCAATTCCAAGAATATTAATACTAGAGTTGTCAAACAGTAATTCTTTCATAATTGTATGAAGAAGAACCCTTTTTAGTTGATAAGCTGATTGTGTTCAAAACTAGTCTGGAACAGTGCCCATTTCCGTTTCCGCCTTCCGGTCCAAAAACAGGCGGAACACGGAACGGAACGGAAGAGCCAAAAATGGCCGGAAACCGGAATTCGGAACACGGAAACGGAAATTCCGCACATCCCTGTTTATCACCCATGGCTTTGGAGAAGAAGACACACAAACAGCAACGAAGAAAATCTGAAGTACTCACCAGAACGCTTCAAAGATCGAAAGAATACAGTTCGGCAAAGATGAAAGGAAAGAAGGACTTCGACAAAAAAGTGAAAGAAGAAATGGGGAACTTCGTTGAAGAACGTTAGTGCTGTTTTTTTCAATTTAATTGCATTCTTTCTTCATTGATGTTATTAATATACAAAGGGACTCTCAACAAATATACACCCTTTTCGTAACTTTAAAACTCTTACTTCTTCAGTTAGAATAAAGTTTTTTGCTTTATCTAATCATCAAAGGTCCAGAAAAAATATAGGAGAAGAAGAAAAACAATCTTCTGGCATGACACTTCCCCAGGTTGGGACAGAGCTTTTCTAATGCTAATAAATTTATGAAAGTGCAGTTTATGTGACGTCTTGCATTAGACTACTGCCAAATTCTTGGCGCGTAAATCTGCTATGATTTCATATTGCTCCCAGGACGACCATGCCTTCAATCCCTCCGGGGTCGGAAACTGGTATCAGTTGTCTGTGAAGGATCAAACACTGACTTGTTCATCGGGTGGCCATCGCAGGTCACTAATTGTATGTGTAGCCCACATACAATTCACATTGCCTCCACGACATTCCGTAGAGGAATCATCCCAAAAGGGATTGATCAACGCCGTCCCTTATCCTTTATTCTGTTAGATGTGCTCAGCCTTCGTCGTCTTCCCACTACTACTGGTGATATCCACTTGATGTGTGTCATTCCAGAGACAATCTTGAGATCACAACCTATACTTATATTGCTGTGGACAGAACACCTTTCCAGTAAAGTCAAGCTACATACAATCTTTGTCCACTAGTCATGAAACGCAGCATTTCTTCAGTTAGCGGATTTTTATAAATGAAAATTTTCGAGGATATACTATTTCATTTTGAAAACTATAGACTTTTCACGTTTTAGCTCTCACGGGGCGTAGCCTGAGATGCGCTTTTGGATTTCCAGAAGAGATTAGAATTGAAGTCAACAGTGGTTTAGATGAGAAGCGAGCACAGACACTGCGCAAGTGATTATGGTGTCCGTGGCTAGAAGTGGATTCCGGAGCCTTGAATGTAGTCCCTTCTGGCAGGGTGGTGGCTTTCACCTGAATGCATCCGAGTGTCATTGCTGGGCTCGCGTCGCCGAAATCGAAACGGCTGACAAGAACCGCTCGCACGCCTGGATTTGAGCTGATGCGAGTCGAGTATCAGATGATCTGGGCAGATGATCTGCACTGATTCCTGCGCGGGACGTGGCGACCGGCGCAGGTCGCTGCGACGGATCACAGAGCGTGACCGCCTGTAAACCTCGACGCCGCGGGGTTTACGACCTGCAGTATCGCAATACCCTACCAATACAAGCATGGTCAGCTACAGCGGTTCTCCGAGTTGGGGTTCGCATGGCAAATCGGACTTCATGGAGCATCAGAGACTAGAAGAGTGGCCGAGGTTGGATGACGATGAGCGAATCAGAAAAAGACTAGGTCCCAACCTCTAGGCTCTATGTGGTTATTATTATTCTAGAGGAACGCTTAAGAAGAGCAGCCCTCCTTATCGCTATCAGAAAGGAGCTAACAGAAATTCAAAGATGTCATAAACTGGGGAATATGCATCTTTGTACCAAAGTCCAGGAATCCAGCACTCCACTCGCGTTGACCACGTCCAATTCACCTACATCACTCTAGCCACGGTGACATAAACTGGAGAATGAAGGGGTAACGTGCTTGACTAACACGAGTAGTTCTTCGCATTCCTTCAATTCTCACCTGCGATGATTTTTTGGATTTTTTTCCTGAGATTTGCCGTCCATGTGACCTTTTTTGCACATCTCCGACGCGTTCTTTAACAGTGGCCTCACAACAACAGCATTTACTTTTCTCGAACTCTTTGAGGATGGAAACACAATAATTTTTGACCTCGAAGTAGAAAAAGTAGAAAAGTAAAGGATACCATACCCTTGATTGATCAGCACCCTAGTACCTTCCTCCTCCTCCACACACAAACACACATTCACAACACACACACAACACACACATACACACACGCGCACACACGCACACACAACACACACATACACACATACGCACACGCGCACACACACACGCAAGGTTTGGATGAAATTGCTCCGACCTCATCACCACCCATTCCTTGAGCTTTGAGCAGGTATCACATCTCACCAGCGGCATGGTCAAGCGTGCAGTTCAGTTTTCGCTGAAAATTTCGCATTATACTCTTCCTTGCGATTGTCCTGTGGATTCTTCGCTGTAATCGAAGTGACTCTAGCGCCACCAAAGTCAGGGTCAAGCGTGGGGTTCGATTTTTGCTGGAAATTTACGACCCCCCCCCCCCCTCAGAAGCGGAATTCGTACGACCCCCTCCCCCTCTCTTCCCCTTTTCTATTTCTTGTATTTCTTGATTTTTTCAAGGTTTTTTGTGCATTTTGAACTCTTTAATGGATTCTTCTTTTTAGGTGCGGCTTCGGCACTGAAGAGAACAATGAAACGAGTTCCCTGAACAATACATGTCTTCAGAACACAATAAAATTTTTCGAAATTTTGAATTCTATTTTTCGACACTTCAAAATAAAGATTTTCTGTTAGCAGTCTTCCAATCCTCACTGTTCAATTTATGCAGTTTTTTTTTTCAGGACGTCATGGACACGGAACATTCTTTTACCTAAAGGAGCGACGTTTACATCTGAAATTGTGCTCTGAAATTGTGTTATATAAAATTTTGAGTATTACTTTCTAACGACGACTTAGGTGCTTTCCTTATAAATTTTTTGAAGCTTTCATCAAATCGATTATGGAGCGGAAAAACGAGGAATGGACGATGGACTTCCCTATTGAAATAATCTCCCATCCTAAGGAAACGTCATTTAAAAAAAAAAACGAAAATGAAGCTACATAAACCCAAGCTCTGTGCATGATACAGCAAAAAAACAAGGTTCTCTACAGCAATGACGGAACTGCGATGACGATATGATTAGGATGGATCGTGGGCAAAATTCTCGTTTTTCATGAAAAAATATTTTTTGGCTGAAGCAGACCACCCATACAAATAAAATTCTGCCACAAAAACTTCCAAGTCTTGATTAATTCACACTGAAAAAAAAATCATGATTTTCTGGATCGAACAGGATGAATCGACCTCCGGTCGACTTTGCACCAACGTCATCGGAGCATAAACTTGAACGTTCACAAAAAGGTTCGGTAAGTTTCTTGAATTTCGGAGACTGCTAGGTTTTCGAAAACTAGAAGAAAAACGCCATGTAAAAGCCATTTTCAAAAAGGGTTCTTTGCGGACGGTTCAATTTTTGAGCAAAAAAATTGAAGTGACTACACAAAAATGGGCGCGCGAAGCGCAGTCGGAGGAGGCACCGGCTGCCGCCTGCACCCGATACCAAGTTCCTGGTTCGGATTTCCCGCCCAGGCCAACCAAGCCTTCCATCCCTCCGGGGACGATGAATTGGTACCAGACTTGTCTGGGTGTCTCGGAAGGATAAAGCACTGACTTGTTCATCGGCTGGCCACCGCAAGTCATTGTATGACCAAATACGCATTCAACTCGCCTCCACGACATCCCGTAGAAGTAGAATGCGTGGCGAATCCCAAAGGGGCTTGAATAACGCCGTCCTTTATCCTTTATCCTTTACACAAAAATGCTCATAACTCGGTAAGTTTTTGGAAGTTTCGAAATCTCGCTAGCTTTTCAGAAACTAGAAGAAAAGTCCTTTCTCGACGCATAAGAATCAATTTCCAGAAGAAGAGTCTTCATGCGCGGCAGGAGGGTCCAATTTCTGGTCCATTTTGCAAAAATACGTACCGAAAATCGAACTCCCCTGCCCCGCATGAAGGCCCCTTTCATGGAAATGAGTTCTTATATGGTTAGAAAGCATATTTGCTCTATTTCTTGATGGCCGAGCGGGATTTGTGATTTTCGGAAAATTATCCGAGGAGTTATGATCAATTTTCTGAAATCGTAAACAGAACTTCGGATCGACCGTTCACCGTCGTCATCGGAGCGATCTCACAAAAATATTCATAACTCGACCAATTTATCGAAGCTCGAAAATTCCTGTAGTTTTTCTGAAAACGGATAAAATGCGCTTTCTTATCATGTAAAAACCGATCTTCAAAAGAGGAGTCTTCATGCGCGGCAGGGGATCCAGTTTCTGGTACATTTCGCAAAAATACGTACCGAAAATCGAACCCCCTGCCCCGCATGAAGATCCCTTTCTGGGAAATGAGTTCTTATGTGGTTAGAGAGCATATTTGCTTTATTTTTTGATGGCTTAGCGGAATTCTTGACTTTCAAAAAACTGGCTGAGTTATGAACATTTTTGTGAAATCATCTCGATGACGATGGTGAACGATTCAGTTCACGACTTCCGAAAATTGATCATATCTCGGCTAGTCTTTCGAAAATTAAAAATCCCGCTCGGCCATCAAAAAACAAAGCAAATTTGATTCCTTACCATATAAGACTCACTTCCAAGAAAGGACCAGAAATTGGACCCCCTGCCGCGCATGAAGACTCATTTTTTGGAAATTGATTCTTATTCGTCGAGAAAGGACTTTTTTCTAGATTCTGAAAAGCTAGCGGAATTTTGAAACTTCGAAAAACTTACCGAGTTATGAGCTTTTCTGTGTAGTCACTTCAATTTTTTCGCTCAAAAATTGAACCGTCCGCCGCGCATGAAGAACCCTTTTTTGAAAATGGTTTTTACATGGCGTTTTTCTTCTAGTTTTCGAAAAGCTAGAGCAGTCTCCGAAATTCAAAAAACTTACCGAGTTATGAACCTTTTGTGAACGTTCAAGTTTATGCTCCGATGACTTTGGTGCAATGTCGACCGGAGGTCGATTCATCTTGTTCGATCCAGAAAATCATCACTTTCACCGTGCATTGACCAAAACTGGGAAGTTTTTGTGGCAGAATTTAATTCGTATGAGTGGCCTTCTTCGGCTAAAAACAATTTTTCATGGAAAACGAGAATTTTGCTTACGATCCATCCTAATCATATTGTCATTACAGCAGAGAAGCTTAGTTTTTTACTGACAGTAGACACGACTTAAAATTTTATATGACACAGATCCACTCTCTGTCGTTCTTTCCTTCAGAAGGCAGAAAAGTTTTTCCGCGAAGAGTCCATCCATCCTTCAATTGCGGTCGATCATGCAAGAGAACACAGTAGCCGCAAGCAAACTGCTATAACTCGGAGATTTTTGGGGCTTCTAAAAAAATTCACAAAGTTTTAACAAATGTGGGTTCTATGTGTCAAAACAGGTCTTAAAACTAACATCTTCCATGTGATTAGAATATGTGATTATTCCAGTGTGATTTGGGTTGACATTTTTTCGGCAAATGACGCTAAATCAAGATCAAATAGAAGATCGTTTCAGAAAAACACAGATTTATCACTGTGGGTCAAACGGGCTTAAAATTCTATAGGGTACTAGTTGTTAGTGTTGTTACTTTGTGCTAAAATGCTGCTAAAATCTCAGGGCCTAACCAGGCTGCGCAAATTGAGAAGGACTAGGATGACGATCTGTACTTACAACGTCCGCACACTATACTTATGCTCTCTCCAAAATTTCGAATATTCGAATGGCTTCGAATACCGAAAATTTTCGAACATTCGAAATCGAATATATTTGGAAAACGTTGTTTTTCTGAATATTCGAATTCGAGTACATTCGAAAAACGCGATTTTTTGAATATTGGAATTCGAATACATTCGAAAAACGCGATTTTTGAATATTCGAATTCGATTATTCGATTCGAATATTCGAATTCGAATGAAAAATCAGGCTGGCTGATAGACATGATAGACAGCCTGGATGAAAAATGGAAGCAATACACAAAGGATTCCTTCCTAGTTAAGCACGAAGTTTTTATCGACAGGCTTCTCATAAACCCCCTTATGGACGGTAAAAATGAGGTCGCCGTCTTATACATAACAGAATCAAAAGGCTTATGGATGCATCTAATTTTTTTGTTTGCTAGAACACGAGTTTTTTCCAAAGGAGTACTTGTGTGTTGTAAAGTGCTACCCATGAGGAACAAACGGATGGTTTACAAGACAATTGAAGGGGAAACTATCTGCTTGAGCTACTGCAAGCTTCTAGGTCACTTTAAAATGGTCATTTTTGGAATCGGTGGGTGACTGCATGTTAAAGAACTCTCATGAAACAAGCTAAAGGAGCTAATGACTGACCGACAAAGAAGTATTACGTGTAATTCTGGAGCAAATCTGTCCTGCTCATCCAAAACGTGGAATATCACACTGTCAATTTTGCGACCACAACGTGTATTGCAGATAGCTAGGAATAGGCCAGCCATGAGGGCCAGTCTCAATTCTTTCTGGTGATTCGCACAAATAAGTGGTAGAAGCAGATATTTCTTATTTACGAAGAACTTGTTGCGCATTAATGCTACTTTCTCTCAGAATTTATCGCTCTATTTGACCAAATAATTTACGTTTCAGCGTTGTTTTACATTTCTGTTCCTGAAGGACTTACTGAACTATGTCGAAGGAACAATTCGAACGATATTTTATTTTAACTCCAAATTGCCAAATTGGGACAATCCGCGGCCGAGACAGCTCTACACACTTCAATCAAGTGTGAGTCTCTAATAGTGTTGGAGAAAACATTGTGCGCCAGTGGTTCAGCAAATTTCGGACCGGAGATTTCATCCTTGAAGATGACTACCGTAGCTGTCGACCTAGAGCAATCCTGGACGATGCGTTAACGGAATTAGTGGAAGCTGAAAAATCCCAAACAGTTCGCGGGATCGCGGAAGAGCTAGATGTTAGGGAAACTGCGGTTGCGGATGCATTGAAACGCCTTGGGAAGGTGAAAAAGCTCGAAGAGGGGGTGCCCTACGAGTTGAGGGAGCGGAAGAATTGTCACGTTTCGGGATTTGTTCTTCTCTACTTTTACGCAACAAACTGACCCGTTTTTGGATCGAATCATCACTTGTGATGAGAAGGGGATTTTGTATGATAAAAACGAACGTTCCAGACAGTGGATGGACGCCGACGAACCCCCTCGGCATTTTCCAAAGGCGGGCCTCCACCAAAAAAAGGTAATGCTCACTGTGTGGTGGTCGGCGCCTAGTGTAATCCATTACAACTTTTTGGCACGAAGCCAAACGATCGCAGAGTCCTACTGTAAAGAAATCGACGAAATGCACCAGAAATTGCGCCAACTTCAGCTATTATTGGTCAACGGAAGAGGCCCGACTGTTTTGCACGATAACGCCCACCCACACTTTTCACAAATCACTTCAAAAATTGAACGAATTTTGAAGTTCTGCCTCACCTGTCATATTCTCCAGACCTCTCACCAAACGACCACCACCTTTTCAACAACCTTCAGAACTTTCTCGCTGGTGAAACATTCCACAGTCAGGACCAAGCCAAAACAGCTTCCGTGGATTCTGTCGAATCTCGACCGCCTCATTTTTTCGCAAACGGAATAAGTTCACTGGTCGCCCGTTGGCAAAAGTCTGTTGATTCGAACGGTGTTTATCTCGACTAAATCCGATAAGCTTTGAGAATGTTATCGTAGTTCAAAGTGAAGCACTCAAAACGCTTAAAAAAAACCCTTCTGAAGCGTTCGTTACCCATACCGACCGTAAGCACCCTGGGGAGTTTCCATACAACCTAATCATATAGCTTTTGCGGAACCGTAGTTGTAGAAACGAAAAACAGAATAGCATTCAGCGACCACGGAGGAGCAGAAGAGCATAACGAGCAGCGAGAGGAAAATCACAAGGCAGACTCCATAAGGCACTGCTCTGCACGAGAATACATCGGACGTGGTATTAGACTGAAGCGCATCCCTGTTGACCCTTACTCTCATCCTGCAGACATTTGTTGGCCTATGGTCTCAGACTCCTAACTGCAGCGTGAAGGACAAGTAGCGTCCGTTTGAAACACCGTAAGAATCATAATTTCCAAGTTTTAATTGCAGTTAGGAATTCCTACTCTTCCTCGACCTCTTTGCACAGGCGATGATCAGAATCGACGAGGCGCTATCGTAACAGAGATTTGATTCACAGAAAGAACCGTTTTGAAGACCCTAATTACTCGAAAAACCTAACAAGCCTGTTTAGAATACGTCGCTACACAAATTCTCGTTGGACATTCGAATGACACTTTTCGAGTAGTCGAATAATTTTGGCTTCCCGAGAAATTTTGAATATTCGAACAGTTTCGAATACCGAAAATTTTCGAGCATTCGAAACCGAATATATTCGAAAAATGCGATTTTCCTGAATATTCGAATTCGAATACATTCGAAAAACGCAATTTTTTGAATATTCGAATTCGAATACATTCGAAAAACGCGATTTTTCGAATATTCGAATTCGAATATTCAAATTCGAATGAAAATCATTCGAATACCTATTCGAATAGGTCATTCGACATAAGTATACCGCACACTTGCATCGGAAGCATCCGTCGAGGACCTGATGATGCAAGCCAGGAAGATCAAGTACGACGTCATCGGACTGACCGAGACGAGAAGACACCACCCCCTACACGCCGCCTACAACTCCGGAGAAGAACTGTTCCTCGGAACATGCGACAGTAGGGGAGTAGGCGGCGTTGGTGTCCTCGTCAACACGCAATTGGCCATGAACATCGATTCATACGAGTCTCTGACAACCCGAATTGGACGTCAGCAACTGAAGCGATGTGGTTCCGTGACAGCTTTGACTGTGTTCGTCGCGTATGCTCCAACATTCGATTACGACGATGAAGAGGTCGAAGTATTCTACGTAGAGCTGGAGAAGTTCTATATGGAAGATCACACCTTCTACAAGGTGATCGTCGGCGACTTCAACGTTAAGATCGGACCGCGAAGGTCGGCGGAAGAATTTCACATCGGAACCCACGGTTTGGAGTGGAACAAGCGGGGCTGTCTGCGTTTATCATGTCGACCAAGACCATCCATGGAAACTCACATTTCCAGAAGCCTCCCTCCCTACGATGGACCTGGGAATCCCCCGGTGGCCAGTTCCACAATGAGATCGACCACATCATCTTCAATCGCAAGTATTGCCTGACCGATGTCTCCGTTGTTCCCAAGTTCTACACGGGATCGGACCACCGCCTCCTTCGCGCGAGGTTCCGCTTATCGCGTCAAGGAGAGAAGGCCGCGAAGTTCAAGATGAGGAGTCCCAGAACGACCATCAACTGGGATCTCTACACCTCTCTTGCCGGCCTTTGGGAAGATGCCGTCATGGACAACATTGACGAGGAATATGACCGCCTCTTGCACCATCTCCGCGATAGTGCTAAGGGAGCTGAGAGCTTGAAGACCACCAAGAGACGCCTCTCTCCGGAAACTCTCGAGCTTATACGCCAGCGTGGAGCAGCACGAGAGTCAGGCAACTACCAGCTGACGTCCGAGCTTGCGAAGCTATGCAGAGCGGCGATAAAGGAAGATCTCAAGGAGAGAAGGGCGGAAGTGTTGGCTGAAGCAGCAGAGGCAGGGTTGAGCATCCGCAATGCCCGCCGAAACTTCGCCAACTTCAAGACCAAGATGACCGCTGACGGAACCGTCACCTCTTCCAGAAGGACCATGGAGAAGATCATCCACGACTTCTACTCCGATCTCTTCGATAGCCACGTCCACCTGCCCCCATGCCATCTTCCGCAGGATGGATACGTCGTTCCCTCTGTTCTCCCTTCCGAGATCCGACACGCCATCTCGTCGGTGAAGAAACGTACAGCACCCGGCCCTGACAGGATCAGACCCGAACACCTGAAGAACCTCCAGCCAGCGCTCATCAACACCCTGGCGCGGCTCTTCACACGATACCTGTCAGAGTGCAAGGCTCCATCTCAGTGGAAGACCAGCAAGACCGTCTTGCTGTACAAGAAGGGAGACCTGCACGACATTGGCAACTATCGCCCGATCTGCCTGCTGTCCGTAGTCTACAAGCTGTTCTCTCGAGTCATCCTGAATAGGATCAGCAGAACGCTGGATGAAGGACAGCCACGCGAACAAGCAGGATTTCGGAGAGGATTCAGCACGATCGACCACATACACACCATTACGAAGCTCATCGAAGTGTCGCGAGAGTATAAGCTGCCGCTGTGCCTTACGTTCATCGACCTGAAGAAGGCATTCGACTCCGTCGAGACTGAAGCGGTCCACGAAGCGCTGCTCACTCAGGGCGTTCCTACTCAGTACATCAGAGTCCTTCGAGAGCTGTACAGTGGATTCACGACCAAGATCTCTCCATTCTACAACGACGTCGTCATCGACGTAAGGAGAGGGGTTCGGCAAGGGGATACCATATCCCCGAAGCTCTTCAGCGCCACCCTCGAAAACGTCATGCGCGAACTAGAATGGGAAGACATGGGAGTGAAAGGTCGACGGCCAGCAGCTGCACCATCTTCGTTTCGCTGACGACATCGTGCTCATAACACCGAGCATCAGCCAGGCGGAGCGAATGCTGGCCGACTTCGATCGTGTATGTGGGAATGTTGGACTGCAGCTGAATCTTACGAAGACGATGTTCATGAGGAACGGACAAGTTTCTGATGCCCCATTCTCGCTCAGCGGAACGAACATCTCCGAATGCTCCAGCTACGTGTATCTGGGTCGCGAAGTCAATATGGCCAACGACCTAGCGCCGGAGCTGAGCAGGAGGAAACGAGCGGCTTGGTGAGCTTTTAAGAGCGTCGAAGAAGTCGCGAAGAAGACGAAGAAAGTCCGACTCCGTGCCCACGTATTCCACTCTACCGTTCTTCCTGCCCTAACATACGCCTCAGAGACCTGGGCTATACGAATGCAGGATGAACACGCGATCAGCGTCGCGCAGCGTGGAATCGAGAGGACGATGCTCGGAGTGACACGACTCACACAAGTGAGAGAAGGCCTCCGGAGTTCCGAGCTTCGCCAACCTTCGAAGATCAGAGACGCTGTCGCGTGGGCCAAGTTGTGAAAATTAGATGGGCCGGCCACGTAATGCGCTTCGCAGACACCCGCTGGACGAGAGCCGTCACCGATTCGGGATGTCAAGAGAACACCAGGACGCCCACCAATACGTTGGTCGAACTTCTTCGTGAAAGCCCTGAACGACCGATATGACGCTCTTCGTGTCCCTCGAGCGAGGAGGATCCATTGGACCATTCTGGCACGCGATAGGGACGAATGGAGACGCTGCTGGCGCCCGCTCGAGCAAGTCGATAATCAACGGGACGACAGGTGATACAGGTGATACAGGTGACTTTGTGCCATTCGAGGTTGTTATGGTGGACCTTTATTGCCAGGCCTAACGTTTCGACACTTCCGTCTTCCTCGGAGGCCTGAACGTGGTGCAAATATTATATATGCGATTTACCCTACCAAGCGCTAGCTCCACTCTAGCGGTTCCGCTTCCTTAGAGAAACCACCCATGAAAGCTCACTCAAATAGGGATAAACTAGGCACTGGACTTCACTCCATTGGCGGACCCGCTAACAAGACAAACAATACAGTGCAAGCAATAAAACAACTACAACAAGGACAACATTATTGTCGTTGTATGTACAACATATCGGTTATAATGTCGTGATCAAGTTATCAAGTGGAAAATAAATATGACTAGCCCAACTATGAACCACCAAATCGTATTGGACAGTGATGCAATCCCAAAAGTTAGATCCACCAAACGAGCCGCAGCTCTCTGTTAATACGGCCGGGCGAATGAGACCTACTGTGCAGCGCGGGATAGATCGGATAACGACCTGCACATGCGCCCTTTCCATTCTACAGCTCGCATTTCGGCACAAAAGGCAGAAAGTCATTCGTAATCGACGGGCGTTCCTGACGGTCGTTCATGCCAGGGTTTCTTGCAAAAATCCAGAACGCCTCCAATGCTTTCCTTGCCGATATTTCTTCTTCTACCGCCAACACCTTGCACCTAATCTCAAAGTCGCTACCGTTATGCTCCTCAGCTTTCCAAGATGTGTTCTGATGTTACCACGTTGTATACTAGGTACGATTTCACTTTCAGGCGCTGTTTCCTGCAGAAGAGAGAAAATTCTTCTCGAGACAAGTCCGTCTTTCGGTTGCCATTCCTTCATCGATTCGAAGAGTGCTTTAAAAAACCTTGTAGGGAAAGTTCTTAGGTCGTCTTTAGTAACTGACATTTAAAATTGTATAGAGTGCAATTTTGGAAGTAGATGTCGCTCCTCCAGGTAGAAAACTCCATGTTCATGACCTCCTGGCAAAATCTGAAAAACGAAAGCCTCTCATTGACTCTAAATCTGCGAACACGAAATCTTTATTTTTCACTGTACAATATTTTTTGATATCCAATTTTTTTGACTCCAGGAAACGCGATGCTTGTATGTATCCGAATGGTCGTAGCCACACCTGGAAAAAATAACTGATTAAAAGATGCAATCATCTAAAAACTTGAGATTAGAGAAATTCAATTTCAATTTCCCCTTTCAATTCCCGAACCTCAAGCTTGACCCTGACCAAAGTCAATCACAGCGCAGGACCATGTGTTCTCCTCAAGGAGTGCGAACACTGGCAGGGGTTTGCTCATTTCCCTTGTTTAGTGGTCCCCAGACTCATTGCAGAAAACGAGATAAACAACCCAGAATTCATGCAATCTTCTTTTTCCCACTGGAACAGGCTACGCAGGAGTGGGTTTGGCATTCCGATCGTTGATTCGGTTCCGGACCAACTCCATCTTCAAGGTTGTGGGAGGAAAATCTACAACGCTTACCTCGCCGAGGAGATATGCTCTGCGTATTCATCTGTGTATCTCTGCACTCACTTCGCCTGAGATGAAGGGCACGCAGAAGGGTATCTTCCCTCGTTCTCCTTCTCGACGGACTAGCGTTGCAGCTTGCTCCTTACATCCCTTTTGCCAACCTTGGGCTTGATGCTCATTACTTTGTGCAAGGCTGTGAGCCATCTTTAATGAAAGCAATTTTTGCTCACTGTGAAGCGATACCGTGGCAGCAGCCCGGAACATGTTTCTTTCTCCCTTTTGGTACTGGAAGGGTGTACAGAGCAGTAGCGGACAAGGATCTTCATGCTACTGGGTTTTCTGTAGCATTTAGTTTCAATTTCACCATGAGAAAGGTGTTCCTTAACATTGAGGAAGACCAGCCAATTTCTGAGATCTTTCTCTCGTAAGGTTTATATGTTCGTACTGCTTATTCAACAGTTCAAAACTTGTGTCCACCCCATTTTGAATAGGACATACTAAATATAAAGCAGCCGTTGATATACTTGCAATAGTGTTGGCAGGCGTTCCAGGACGGTATTTTCCACCCTAAACATGAAGGTGACTGCCAGTACAGGAGCCAGTTTTTGTCCCATTTCTAACCATCTCATCTGCATATATACATAATAGTACACTCTCGACCGTTTGAATACGTTACACATTAAGCACACGATTGTCAGACTCACTACCTGACCCACGCTGAGAAAATATACAGTGCGTTTCAAAAGTATGTATCCACCTCATAATTTGCACATATCTCGTTTCGCAGCATGATGTAGAAAACGTGGGACTCTTGGTTCAACAATCCTACGTGATCTTGTTGCGTTGTTTGACTGAGCTCCACACGAGGTTTTACAGATCTTTATTGGCTAACGTTTCGGCGGTATCGCCTTCTTCAGAGCCTGAAAGGAAGGATCAAGTCAAGATGTGGCTACCGCGTCAGACGTTGCCTCAACCTTAGAAATTCAAGACCATCTTTCGATCACGTAGTCAATAGAGAGATCGAGACCCTTACCTTACAGGAAGCCAGACGGGCCAATCGGTCGGTAGCAGGGCCGTTTTCGAGACACAGGCGCCCCAATCAGAATGCCAACCTGATGTAGGGTCTGAGCTCCCGCGTTATATAGAGGCATTCCTCCTACCGGTTTAGCTTGGGGTCTTTGGCATGAATCCAATACGCCTCCAGAGCCTTGCGGGCGGCAGTTTGGGCCTCGACCGCCAGCAGCTTGACCCTGATCTCAATGTCCTCCCCCGTATGCCCGTTGACTCTATGGTGACCGATTGCAGTGGACGTCCTGGACTTGGCCTTGCCGTCAAGGCCCGGCTCTCCCCTGGTTGCGCCGTCTGCCCACATGGCAGGGAAGGGGACTGCACCTTATCAGGTGTGGTATACCTCATTACCTGCCAGTGCTGTGACGAGGAATATATCGGTGAGACGGCGCGACCCCTACATGTTAGGGTCAAGGAACACCTTGACGGCAAGGCCAAGTCCAGGACGTCCACTGCAATGGGTCACCATAGAGTCCACGGGCATACGGGGGAGGACTTTGAGGTCAGGGTCAAGCTGCTGGCAGTCGAGGCCCAAACTGCCGCCTGCAAGGCTCTGGAGGCGTTTTGGATTCATGCCAAAGACCCCATGCTAAACCGGAAGGAAGAATGCCTCTATATAACGCGGGAGCTCAGACCCTACATCAGGTTGGCATTCTGATTGGGGCGCCTGTGTCTCGAAAACGGCCCTACTACCGACCGATTGGCCCGTCTGGCTTCCTGTAAGGTAAGGGTCTCGATCTCTCTATTGACTACGTGATCGAAAGATGGTCTTGAATTTCTAAGTTGAGGCAACGTCTGACGCGGTAGCCACATCTTGACTTGATCTTTCCTTTCAGGCTCTGAAGAAGGCGATACCGCCGAAACGTTAGCCAATAAAGATCTGTAAAACCTCGTGTGGAGCTCAGTCAAACAACGCAACAAGATCTACGATGCCGAGGTTCATAGAGTCGCACATTGCGAATCCTACGTGAATATGTCAAAAAACCGGGCATAACGGGTGTTGCTGATCTTTAGCGAACATGAAAGACGTGTCAACCTACAGTGCGCTTCAAAGGTATGTATCGATAGTTCACTGACGTGGGACACTATCAAAGATAAAATCGTCCAGAACCTTGGCAACGGCATGCATAATAGGATGCGTGATTTTATAAGACGTAATGGTGGTCCGATCGACTTCCCAATTTAATAAAAAATTGCTTTTCGCAAGTGGATACGTATTTACTTTTGAAACACCCAAACCCCTTTTTTCAAGAATGTCTGATTTTCGTGTGAAACGAACAATGTTTCTGAAAGTGAGGGCGTATGCGCGGTAGAGTCATAAACTGAGAATGCGCTGGCTGAGAGAATTAGCAAGAATGTGGATCAGCGAATGTTGCGCGTTATTATCAAAAAACATAGAATTCTTCGGCTCAGCAAGCGCGAATATCGCTCCGCGCATCTTGAGAACATTTGCAGAACAGAATATAAAGCTTGGAGAAAGACAGAAACGATTTCCTAAGTTTCCTAGTTTTTATGTGCTGGCTTGCGCTGATTTTCCTTTGCCTCCGGGCTCGTTTAATGGGCTCGGTCTCAGGGGTGAGTATTACGCAGGGGAGATAAACCTTAGATGAGAGGTACTTTTGGAAGTATATTTCGAAGTAGTGCGCAAACGAGAAAGAAGGAGAAAGGTTTTCTCGTATGGAGGTAAAGATTAAGAGTCGTCAAAATCAGAAATTGAGAAAAGAAAAAAAAAACATCTGAGAGTTCCTCTAGAAATAGTCGTAGGGAGCATAGCCATCTCTGTTTTCATCTGTCGATTGCTCACATGATATTGTTCACTTTTTCGGTTTGATCGATGTAGTGCGTATTATTTTGTATTGGCTTAATTACCAAGTTTGAGGTTCTATTGGTCGAATAAACCGCTTGGGCTGGAGTCAATCGTTGTGTACCGCGTAGCAAGGCCGGTCGACGTTAGGGCGTAGTTATATTCGACTGCGAGGGAACTAGTGGAACTAGTGCGGGCCTGTAGAAATGAATACAAAACGAGATTTGGGCAAACTATGATGTGGATACATACTTTTGAAACGCATTGTAGGCTTTGAAACGCACTGTAGGGATTTCAGCAACACCCGTAACGCCCTGTCTTTTGACATATTGGACATCACATCCCGTTTGTTCTGTCGCGGAGCGGCTGCTTTAGTTTTCGTCCGAACGTATTTTTCTTGCACTGAATTTCTACCAGTTTTTGCTCCACCTGCTCTTAGCCGTTTATTATGTTTCCTTGTGCTGCGGGAGCCTAATATTTGTAGCATTTCGTTTATTCTTTGTTCTTTTAATTGTCTTTATTTCTAGGATCAATAATAAGCCATCTGTTTGCGAACAGATCAAATAACATGGCGCGCACGACTTCTAAGCAGGAGAACAACACAACGGTCTTAACCAAGGAATCGAAGGAATTGCTTGTAGCATTATTAACAGTTCCGATTGTCTCTCCGCTGCTATGCTAACTTCAGTAAAATCTCAGCAATTGACCTCATCAACAACATCTTGGAGCGGAATAAGGATCCAGTAATTGACCACGTGGTGACAGCGTTATCGGCGAAAATTTCTAAGGAATTTTCAGAGTTTGTGGAAGTTGAAAAATGCAGCATCGTAATTGCTGGAATTAAGGAGGCTGTCGGTGACTGTTCACTTTCCTAACTTCAGAAAGATTTGGAGGGAAAGGTGGCGAGCGTGTTAAACGTTCTATAGGTTGCGTGCAAAACTGTAGGACTTTATAGGATGGGTAAAATGACGCAGGATCGTGCGCGCCTAGTTAAAGTAGTGCTTCCTTTCTCATTTCACCGGAGAAGAACACTAGCGAACTCTCCGCTTGCTTCACGCTGCCGGCTTCGCGGACGTATTCGTTCGCAGAAGTATGACAGCGGAGGAAAGGCTAAGGGAGTTCGAAATGCGTAGGGAGGCTCGGGAAAAAGTAGGGGTAAGGACAGAAGGGAATGGGTGATCTATCGAGGTGAGCTGAAGCACGTTTCTGAAATCCCCCGTGGGGTTCCGGGAAATGTGTGATCGAGTACGTTGGACCACCGCCATTCCTTTGATCTTTTCTTAACGCTCGTAGTCTAGTAAACAAGCTCCATCACTTCCATTACCTCCTTTCTGATTCACAGCCTGACACATTTCTCATAACCTTACAGACATGGCTCACATCAAATACTCGAGGCTTCAAAATTATTGCCAACCTCCCGATGAAATACCTAGAGTGGATCGCAGTAGGTCTAGAGGAGGTGTTTGTTGGCTCGGCTAAAATCGGACGTCTTGTGTGTGGATGTTTTGTCACCCAACATTTTCCCTCCTCCTAATTTCATAGAAGATGATGACGATGAATTGATTGAGTTACTATCTACTCTTATAGCGAGTAGAAGAGCAATAAACCTCAACCTGAGAATTGACTGGAGTAGCCTCGCCCCACGGAGTCCTAGTGCCGCACGCTTTTTGAAGTTTTTTTTTATTGATTCTTCGCAGGCAGTTAATGCATCAACACGTGCAGACAATATAGTTGACGTTGAGCTTACTACAACTCCTATTGTACACGGTGTTATCACGCATCCTCTTATAGCTACTCTGACCACACCATCATAAACTTCTTTGTTAGGTCCTGGAAGTCTTAGAGACCGAGAATTCACCATTACCTTATTTTGCAAGGACAGACTATCACTCGTTGACTGAAAACGTTAATTGAGTAAAACTGATCGATAGTTATGCATCTACTGCCGAACATTGTCAAACGTTTTGTAGCCATATTTATGATAGGCTGTACCATTTTGTGCCTTCGCCGTACGAAAGCTACCAAGTCATATACGAAACTTACTCGCTCAAAAAAAACAGGATTGTTCTACAGACAAATAAACTGAACGACACTATTTATAAAAGAGCGTGTGTAGACATTGAGGCATTTACCATACATAATCTAAGGAAATCGTTGGCCAATAGCGAGCATCATTTAGCATCTCACACGTCCTCTGAAAAACAGCATCCATTCAAACGGAGCAAGATGAAATCTGATGGAGAACCCTCTGTTTTACTTAGTAATGACGATTCAGAATGTCGCACTGACATTAGCAAAGCTTCGGCGTTAGCTGATTACTTTCTTCCGTATTCTCGAACGATAATGCCTACTTCGCTACCCGTGTTAGACCACCAACCTCTTGTTATAAATTATGCAATATTTAATTTATCATGAAGAAGTTTTTAATGTTCTGAAAGAATTAAAGTCTTCATCTACAAAACCCTTCGATGGAACTAAAGTTCAGTCATATGCCAATTATATAAAAATTTAAGGAATACAAAATGGAGATAACAGCGCTGAGATGGCAACAGCTTTAAAACCTTCTATTGAAAGGCTTACCGCTTGGGCTGTTGAGTGGGATCTAGCTGTGAGTCAAAATCGCTCGTTGTGCATTTTAGTGGTTACCGCCCAACAGATGCGAGATAGGTGGTGTTGGTGCAGCCGTTTCCTTCTCTCAGTTTTAGAGTACATAGTGATCAAGTGGCGAGAAGGGCATATACAGCGCCTTTTCCATTTTGCGCCACGTTCATATTGATAATCCAGTCTTGGTTCGGTTGTAAGATCCTACGTTTTGCCACAATTAGAGTACTGCTCCTAATTATGGACTTCATCTACTAGCAATCAGGCCCTAAAATAGAAAGGGTTCAGCAAACCTTTACGAGGATAGTGTGTAATAGGATGAAACTGAAAAAACTTTCGTCGCGCTGGATATTTAGACCATGAGGCTAACGTTCAGGCGGGCTCAGGCTAAACTATGCTAAGATTAACAGGAATGAGAGATCTAAGTTTAGTTTTGTTTTCTTAAGATTTGCGAGGTGGATTCATTTTTTATGTGGTGAATTTCTAACGTCTAGCAAAACTCGTGTGTTTAGAAGTAGTTTGACGAAAACTGACTTACTGCAACTTTTGAACATTGAGGATGTGCAGAAGCGTCCCATTCAACTTATGCATTCAGGTAATCTCAAACTCGCCTCTTCTGTGCCTGTATGATCAGCCTTTCGTCAATCTAGCCAAGCTTCTGACTCTTGTGCTTTCAACAGACATGGGTTACGTTCTTTTTTCTTTCTTGTTTGATGACAAAGTGTGTTTTTCTAATGAATTCGCCTTATTTTTATACGTTACACTACGCAGAGTGGCCTAAATTCTTTTCTGATCAGCTTCAGCAATTTGTTCTGTTACCGGTGAATACGTGGTGTATTCCCTTCCGGTCATATGGGTTGCGGGGATCTATATCAAACAATAATGCGCTATTTTCCTTATCGGTAGCTGACTATTTTTACAGTTTTTGACTTTAAATGCCGCAATTTGCCTAACCTAGATGCCGGCTTCATGGTGCGGCCGCCGCATCCATGTGCCGAAGTTCTGGTATTTACTCACCAGGAGACTACGGTCCAAGTGTTGTATATGGGCAGAATCGCCTCTCTCTGGGAAACAATAAAATGCAAGTATCTCGACCACATTATAACAGCGACGACGAGCGAGCGATGGTGGCGCAGTGGGCAGAGGGAGGCGTAATCCCCATAGTCGCTGTTTCCACCCAACTTGAGCTCGTCATCTGCGTGCATGCAGAGAGCTGACGCCGCCAACGGCCCAACTTCTGTCGTTTCAAACTCTGCGAAGAGTTGTATTGGGGTCGAGATATTTGCATTTTGTTGTTTCCCAGAAAAAGGCGATTCTGCCCATTTACAACACTTGGGCCGTTCCCCTATCCAATACCTGAGCCGTTCCGGCATTTCTGGGCTACCTAGAGGATTTCGTTTTAGTATATAGTTATCGTGACTTTCGCCACGACTCTTGAAGGACGCAGAGTCTCTGCGCCCTCTTGGTCCCGCCGCGCAAACCGTCGAATACGCAGCATCGATTCGCTGCAAAGAAGTATAAACGCCGCGCGCGCGGGCTTCATTGTTCGCCTGCTGCCGCCGCCCCGGACGGTCGTGTCCGTCCGCCGTCCTCTCGTCAACATTCGCTGGACGCCGTGGATTCCGGAGCGAGCCGATTCTGTGTATCCAGGAGGAGCGCAGAGCCGAGGAGAGTGAGGATCGACCCTGCCGCGGACGCCAGGAAGAGGTAACCGCAGGTGCGAGGCGAGGAGCACCGCCTCGTGTGCACACGCCCCAGGCACGACCTCGCCGGACCCTAGCGGGCTGTTGCGTGGGATTCCCCTAGTGAGTGTAGATGGACAAGTTGCGTAACTCGTAGCTATGTGTAATCGTAAGAAGTGGAGAATGAATAGTATATTAAATCTGTATTCCTTGTGTCTGCGAAAATTACTAGAAGACTGGTAGAGACCAACATCTTTTATTAATCGCAATACTATGAGAGAAGGGGAAGGCGCAGAGACGTGCGGGGGAGTAGGCGCAGAGTCGTAGTGCGCACGGGGAGCTATAGTCCATCGCAGTTCCGTCCCTATGGTTTATTGGGACAGCAGGGCCCTACGTACTTGATGCCACATGGCTAGAAAGGAAAGAGCATAAGCGTGCCGTAAGTCCCCACCGATACTGCCACACACGTGGCCTCGGGTCTGGACCACAGTTCCCGATGCCGGTGACAGGATTCCAACATCTGTCACTTCTGCGATCATGAAACACCGCAGTGCTACGTTAAGATTCCATTGCTCGTTTGACGTAGACATGTCCGCGCACTTATGCTGTGTCACAGATGCTTGCGCCAAGGACACACTGCAACGACATGCGAACCTAGACCATTTCGATACTGTGGGACTCAACACCACGAGGTTCTGTGCGAGACTCAAGAGCTTAAGAGCGGAAGATTGACTTCGCGTGACGGTTCCAGGTCACGTGAAGATAAGCGTAGTCGTTATCATCGCTATCGATCGACGTCAGGGAATCGATATCCCTCCAGAAGCCCATCCAGAAGCAGAAGACGCTCCAGAAGTACATTACAGTCAGAGTCTCTCTAACTGTTCTCTCCCAAATCTCGTTCTTTGTTCCAGGTTACGGTTCTATAGCTTCTCGATCGCCTAGAACTGGAACAAAGAACGATATTTGGGAGAGAACAGTTAGAGAGAAGTTCTATAGCTTCTCGATCGCCTAGAACTATGCGTGATGCGCGTTCTGAAGCGAATGCTCTGAGGTACCTTAGTGTGCTTAGAGGTCAATTAACGCGGAGGCGCGGTCGACATCAGTCCGCCTCATACCTTCGTCCAGAGCAACATTCTCCCGCAGCATCTTCACTACGCAGATACGTTTCTCGACGACATTCGACACACTTACCAGGTATATAGGTTCAAATTGTCATGTGCAGTACTTATGTTTTGCGCAGCGTACTCAGTTTTCTTTGCTACGGTACTTGTTTCGCAATACTCGTTGCACTTTTGTTCCGGGTTGCCCTTGGTTCGTTATGGTATCCCTGATTGTTCTACTCTCCATTCAGCCTACTTTTCTTCTTGTCTTATTTTTGCTATTCTCTTTTCTTTTTCTGCTCTTCTTTTACTCATTCACTCTCTTATTCACTATCCCCCGCACGCAGCATGAAATTCTGTGCAGCACATCCCTTTGGTTTGCTTCCTTTATCTCACTTTCTCTTATGTTCGTCACTTCGATTCATTCATTTTCGATTTACTCACCTACGTTCCTCAAATCTTCTAGGTTTGATACGCGGTTACTTTACTGCGTACCTCATTATCTCCTCATTACCCCTATATCTCTTCTGTGTAACTCTTTACTCTCAACTTGATTTCGTCATCTCTCTATAGCCTTGTCTCTCTACTTCCTTCCTTCATCGTGTTTGTCTTTATCTCTTCTGTTTCATGTACTCATTATCTCATAGGTAGCTCACTACTGCACATGTAGATAACAAAATGCAAATGTGTAGGTTAGTCAGTCATCTTTACATTCGTTGGCATGTCACTATCTACTGCTAATCTATGAAAAGCAAGTGGTCCCGCCAGCTTCGACTTATGTGTCAGCGCAGTTTCGTACTGCACGCCAGGCTGATGACATCACGTCGGCACCCTCGACCTCGCAGCTGCACAGCGACACTGAAAACACACTGGCCCTGCAATTCGTCCGAATCCCACAGAGGAATCTGGCAGCGGACATCCCGTTGGTGAAGCAGTTGACGGAAGAGCTCAGCCAGCTGACAGCGGTGAATGAACAACCCGAGATTGAGATACCTCTAGACGCAGTTTCGATGCAGAAAAGAAAGCCTACGGTAGCCGAAGGGCTTCTCGCATTAGTTCGTAGGCGCGATCCAAAACAGCATTTCAGCCGCTTCAGCTTAATGCAGTTGCGGCCCAGTAGATCGCTACTTGTGTGGCTTCAAAGCTGACTGTTGCGCACAATCCTGTCCACATTTTTGACTCAAAGCACCCCGGTGCGCACGATTACGTTCAGGTCGATGCGTACCTGCGTTCAGATCTACATTGCAGCCACATCACGAAGGAAGTTTATCTTCCGTAGTGCTCCGATGCAGAGAAGTCGCGGTATCCACAGTGCGCAGTGATGAATGTCGTGCAGAACTTGAAAGGTATTAAGGTGCAAAGATCCATCTTTAGGCATAGGGACTTTAGGCCACCACGTTATCAGTACCCGCTGCAACCGAAGTTCCATGAAGATCAGGAACACGCGGTTCCTCCTTGCTTCTTCGCAGAGTTATATTGGGGTCGAGATACCTGCAATTTGTTACTTTCCAGGGAGGGGATTCTGCCCATATACAACACTTGAGCCGTTCTGATCTACCGTATCCTGGTTAGCAAAGCAATGTGGCGGGACCTAAAGAAAGCCTTGGCGTTGTCATGGCGTAAGTTATCGTCTAGGCTTTACATCCATGCACAGCGAGGTAGATACTTCGAATGTGGCGAAGAGCGCGATGAGCGCAATTGCAGGATCATGCGCAAATGTCGTGCATGCCAGAGCCTGAGGCACCATACAGCGTCTTGTAAGTACAACAATCACGTGCGAATAAACTTTCCCGAGCACGAATCTTACGACAGGCTCGAGGCAGCGATGGCCAACGCACTAGAGGTCAGGATGCGACGCAGAAGAGCGCAGTTCCAGGACTGAGCGTATTTCCTTCTCTACTTTCCTTTCTTAGCTATTCATTTCTTAGCTCCTTTTAGTTCATTAGTCAATCTCTTTAGTTCAACACTTCGTTCCGCACTTGCATGTTAGTTTAGTTCTTCCCTCAGTCGCTCTTTAGCCACTTTTCTAGTACTCTTTCGTTTACCATATAAGAAGGCGCAAATAGACAGCCTTGGTTTATTGTAAGCATTGATGGTCTAAAATTGACACCTGCGGTCATGAGAAAGCGTAATAACAACAAACTAATATGTGCAAAAATATTGGCATCACTCGGACTCGAATATTGGCACTTACTGGCTGCGGCACCGAGGCACACCTCGTGGAGATTGATGAGAGCTGTGCACACGTCTTCACACCTCTTTTTCAGGTCTTTAAAAAAGCGTTCAGCAAAAGCTGGCTGCAGTTCTGAACTCCGCTCGTAGGGTCCTACGTTCTGTCAAAATAGCGTCGCAAAAGCTCACCATGAGTTGAGAACCTTTCCTTGTAAGTCATTGTTCTGTGCTGCCAATTCTATTCTCCTTACTCTGATCTGCTTTTTAGACTCGCCCCTATTATGTAGTAGCTGTTCCTGATGAATTCCTCCGTAACGCCAGTGGTAGCACCGATCTCAAACCGTCGAAGGTCCCCGCCGAAGAGGCCTGCGATCAATAAAGGATAAAAGGATAAAGGACGGCGTTACTCAATCCCTTCTGGGATGCGCCAGCGCATTCTACTTCTACAGGATGTCGTGGAGGCGACATGAATGCGTATTTGGCCATACAATGACTTGCGGTGGCCAGCCGATGAACAAGTCAGCGCTTTATCCTTCCCAGACAAGTCTGGTACCAATTCACTGACCCCGGAGGGATGGAAAGCTTGGTTTGCCTGGTCGGGAAATCCGAACCAGGAACCTGGTATCGGGTGCACGCGACAGTCGCGCCTCCTCCGACTGCGCTACACGCGCCCCTGCGATCAATATGATTGCAAATTCGACTGTTTCGCTCGACCTACTGAGCCAAGTTTCGCCCTACTCGGCGATGAATGTTTTCCTATCTCTCCTTGCTCCATTCTTTTATCCCTGCTGCAAGATCGACGATGTCTGGATGAGGCTATGAGGGAAGTCGTGAGTTAGTTTGAGAAGTAGCGGCTCTTCCTCAAGAAAATAGCCGACTGACGGCGTCTTTCGAACTCATTCAGAAGTTGGTCGTCCCTACGACACCTCCTCGGCGGCGGGGCGAGATGTACTGCCTAGCTGGCGAGGGGACAGAGTAGAGTTTCTATCCTAGCTTACCGAGGGGCCGGGAAAATCTGTTTTGTGTGTAACGTTTCGTAAGGCAGCCATTAGGCTCTCAAGGAAGTCTAGGGGGCTGGGGGTGGGTGAGCCAGCGGGACGAGGGGAAGATCGAATGCCCCTCGTGCGAGGGGCGTGGCCTATTTCGTACATCCGGACCGTCCTCCCACCTCCTCGCCCCTCTTACACAGCCTTGTCGACGGTGGGAGGAAGGAGGAGCCGCAACGTGCAAAATCGGTGGTGATCTGTGGCATACATGATAGTACAGCACAGGTGCCTTCGGTGAGTTATTGATGACTTCAGTCTTGCACGCGATATCATGAGTTTTCTAACAAGCGATCAGCATTGAAAGACGAACAGGTCGGTGGTTTGAACACGGTGTATATGGTGCTATTCGGTATTCGGGTTCCAGGAAGCAAATCGCAGCATCTCAATTCATAAGCATTCGAAATGGGCCCTGCTTATTAATATTGGGAGGTTACCCTGGGCGGAGTAGTGAGGCTGAGTATTAAATAGGTAAATAATCATTAATTTTGGACTAAAGAAGAGACTAATAAAAACTTTTCAGATGTCCAGCCAATCCTTATGAATTGTAGCTACTCCACATTATAAAGCCATTAACAGTATTGATAGAAATGTACATGTTACCAATAGGTTTCTATGTTTAACTGATATACAAACAACTTTATAAGTAGTGTATAAACATTATTAGATGCTTGTTACGCAGTATGATAGCGAGATAGAAAATGTTCCATGAAACTATCAACCGAAAGGTAATGACAGACTGGGTCAGTATATTAGAGCTGCTTAATTTTAAGAAGAAGTACGAACCAGTTGTTAGAGGACTTTGGTCGTGATATCCTTCAGCAAGCAATATTTTACTAATGATTAAAGACTTCATAGTAACTAGAATTTTTAGCATTAGATACCCTATGGAACACAGAAGTCCAATCAGTTGGCCACCATAGCCGGCAACTATGGAAGCTGTCCCATTTTAAATGTGAGGAATCTAGAATACAATTACCAGACAAACGTAAGAAAGTTAGTTAAGTTCAAATAACACAGATTTTTGGAAATATCTTATGAAAGAAGGCCGAAAAGACCTGTACGAATATAACAGCTCCCATGGCACCATAATAATATGCTGTGTAACTCTGACATTGCAGGAACACCATTCTAGGATAAGAATTTTTGCTAACAACAGTCTAGTAAATTCCTTATAATAAAATTTTGCTGCCGAAAGAAATTGAAAGTTATGAAAAGGGAACCTTAAAATTGGTACCATGACGTTGGGTTAAAATCAGCAGTAGACATGTCTTAAATAAGGTTAATTATGATAATTTACAGCCGCCTATGAGGCCAATAATAGCTGCAATGCAACTCAACATTGATTTGAAGGATTGTAATGGAACCAAGCTAGAAGAAATGTTGACTGAGAAAAAGCGAGAAGCACTCCAGGTAAGGAGGAACATAAATTATTAACAAATATAAATATCACGTTCGTTTTCAGAAGGGAGAGTTAGTATATAGATCACTGAAGATCCCAGAAATAGGCTTAAGCAGTAAGGTAAGGAAATTAGTAAAAAAATATATAGCAGTGTAATATGTAAGCAATAATTATTTAGATATGTCAAGAAAACGAGAATCCTAGTTCTCTCGAAATTGCAAACGGCTCAACGGTGACACTAATAGAGTTCGCCCTGTAAACAACTTAGGAGGTTAAATTACGCAAGTTTTTTTTTACTTCACTAACACATATTTGAGATAAAAAAGAGGTAGTATTGAAAGTTTTAGGTTAATTACGCGTTATTAGTAAATTTAGTTAATAAATGTAGTCACTAACTAAGTAGAAAAGTTAGCTCGTGGAAGTCCTATCGCTGAGGCAGAAGAACATCTCAGTGAAATAGACATTCACTTTCTTCGCCGCTGTATCAAGAACGAAGTAGTTCTTAACTTTATCAAGAGGAAGAAGCTTCATGAACTGTGCGACAGACCAAACGGGAACTGGCGAGTACACATCGAGATGCAAAGCCTCTAGACGATCATGAAAAACAAGCAAGAGTACATGTATAATATCTTGTCCAAATGCGTTTCGAAGGAGTTGTGTAGCGAGAAATATGTGCGGGCTCGTCTTTGGAGGGAATAATGGATGAATCGAGAGATAATCGTGAAGACTAAGGGCTACAGGATAAATTCTTGAGGAGCGCGATCGATATCATGATTTTAAAAAATCTTGGTGTGTTTTTTCACTTGCACCTGACATCTTGGTGCTAGAGAAGGCAAGGGCGAAGGACGCCGTCCACGGACCACGGTTCTTGGTCATGTAATTTATCGACTGATGCGCTCTCCGCGTTGGACCTGGGACCCAGTTTCGCTTCCAATCAATACCTGTTCCCTACCATGTGGCGTAAGATTGTGGTCAGCCCGCAGTTGTTATATGATCGACTGCGGGGAAGGGCGAAAATCAATGCGCTCGGTCGGGTGCAGGCTGTCGGCAACACTGCTATACTGCCTCCACCATTTCCATCAATGTATTTAGGGTTTAGAAACCGGATAGAAAGTTTCGGATATTTATGGACGATACCAACTGCATACTCAACATTGTCACTGTGGTAGTGCTATGGTTATGCTTGTTACGAGCGGTTCTGGAACTGAATGTTGTTTTCGTTTAGCCACCAGCACACTTCGTTAGTTGAGTGTAGGCTTCATTGTTACTATCTTCTGCAAAACGTAAGATAACTCACTGCAGAGAGGCACGGGACTAAGTTTTGATACTTAGTGTGTGTTTTGTTTGCTTACACTTAGTGAATCAATGTGCCTGCGTCGACTTTATGTTCGCGTAAGCGGATATCCAGAGCTTAAATATAGAGGGACCTATGCAACCACACCATTAATTTTCTCATATTTATATTTTCTTTATATACCCATAGTGCGTAGCTTCATTCTTTACATTATCTTCTACAATGTACTTCTGCAAGTTGGGTTTAACTATCTCAGTTCTCGTCGAAGCAGCACCGAATGAAGTGTAAAGAAGGCCTAAGTTAGACAGGACTTAAATCCGGACTTCTTTCTGACTAATCTGCTCGAAAGTGGTTTTCTCACTCCATCAGAAACACACCATGGCTATCCTGAGTGCCAAGGAGACATCTGCACCGATATCATAATGAATTTACCCGCGTCAATTCCTATTCGAGTAAGTTGACATTTCACAATTAGTCTCATTAAACGTTTGGTTCGTTACCACAATCTCCTTGTATCCAAGCTTCTGAATCGTTGCAAAACACTATAATTTACCAATTGCAATATCGTGAAGCATATCGATATCATGTCTTTACTTGTTGCATCAGTGTTGAATTTGTATAATTTGTGCAAAATCTGCGTGTTAATGTTCCTTTTTTCAGCGCACTTGTGGTGTATCTATAAAACAAATAAAAAAAATATTTGACACTTAAACCATGTTACGTTGTTCGACAAGAACAAGGGACATTTAATCTAACAGCTGCACAAAGTCGCGGTCTTACAAGGGAAGGGCCTGAAGCGTATGTCTGAACGGGGGGAGCAGGTAATATAGCAAGAATCCTCACCCCTCATTGAGTATAAAAATGTGTTTGTTTTTTGCCAAGTCGTTAAACCTAAAGAGTAGGAGATCCCTGAAGTGACAATGAAACACGACGCTTCACGAGTTTGGGGTCTTGTACGCCCGCGATGCATCTGCCGGCAAGCAACTCGGAGCGCAGTTGAAGTGGGGTTGCCTCATGCGAGAAAGGTCGGGGCTTGGTTCTTGTGCGCTGCTGCATTTTAGAATTTCGACTGACTGGTTGAGAAGATTCTGACGTCTATACAATTTTCAGACGTTTTATGCGCATTTTCTAGCTGTAAGCTGTGGAGAGTACCTTTCTAGCGACTTGTTTTTTTATGACCAGACTTTTAACCACAACGCCTGCGTTTGACTCTTCCTTGAGTATGCTGGCCATCCGTTCAGCCAGCCTTATTTACCCTCGAAGATTTCTTGTCTAAAGGTGGGCCACACTTCAGCATGAACAGGTGGATTACCACTCGACCGTCGGCGGACGTTTTTGGTGTTAGGTTCTAGAAAACCTTCAGCAAACCTCTGATTTCCAGGTGACAGGCAGATATGAGGGAAAGAGTGTATTGATGCCGTTTAGCTTAAATTGCGGGATCCGCACACCTCGTTTTTCATTTGAACCACCTCCGACGTCACAACGTGATCTCTTTTGAAAATCCGAGCAGGATGGTTTTTCTCGAGGCCTTTGGTCCATGTATGTAAGCAGACTATGAAGAGCCTGTAGCCTTTATACGCTACCCGTAAAGTGCCCAGTGGTGCTTCATGCACTTTGAACCTGTGTATCACTGGTGTTGAACATTTATACATCACCATGTTGAATATCGCAACGTACCGCTGGAAAATGCGCAGAAAACGTCTGAAAATCGTATAGACGTCAAAATCCCAAATATCTACCAATCACTTGAAGTGCAAAAATGTGGCAGCGCAGAGGAACCAAACCCCTGACCTCCCTCGCACGAGCCAACCCTCTACCCACCTGAGCTCCAAGCCACTGGCTGCAGAAGCATCGTGGGCGTACAAGACCCCAAACGCGTGCTGCGCCGTATCCCATTGTGATCCCTACTCCTTGGGTTTAACGACTTGGCAAAAGATAAACACATTCTCAAACCAATTTAGGGACTACGATTCTCCCTATATGACTCGCTCCCCCCGTTCAGACATGCGCTTCAGACCCCTCTATTGTAACGATGTTCGATATATTCTTTCTCACCGAGGCAGTTGCGAGGGTGGTTGGGAGCAGACGATAGACGTTTTGGAGACCTATGAGTTACAATACAATACAAGACAGGAAAACAGCTATACCAAGCATCTACGTAGTAAATGATCATATGTATACGTGGAATCACCGTCGGCGTCGGCGTCGCAGCTGCGGCACTATCTCATAACGGCTGATCGTAGAATATGGAGATGATGTAGATGTATGTAAATAGAATATATCGAACATCGTTGAAATCGGAATCGGAATAGAATATTGAGTGGCTGCAGATGAGACGGAATGTAGAATATTGGGTTGATGTAGATCGAGTCAGCTGGCGTCGTGATGTTGTGGTTGACGAGCGAGATAGGGCTACATGATGTTACCTACGGTTACTGCGCTTCTGATGGGACCATGAAACTGTGAGTGCGAGAATTTTGTACTCGCAAGGACAGAGACGAAGAATCCTTTGGACAGTTAAGGCACGTGGAACAAAACGCGTCACCTGATCAGAATGGTAAGTGCGGTCTCCCAACCACGCCGCCGTGGAACACGAAAACATGCTGTCCACTTAAGGCGAACTGAAAAGACTGCGACCGCGTGAAAATCAAACTGCGAAGCAGTGACAACTGCGAAAAAAGTGACCCGGCATTTACGAAAAAACGCCCTGCAACAAAAGAAGGAAAAGAGATCAAACGAAAGAGTACTAGAAAAGTGGCTAAAGAGCGACTGAGGGAAGAACTAAACTAACATGCAAGTGCGGAACGAAGGTGTTGAACTAAAGAGATTGACTAAAGAACTAAAAGGAGCTAAGAAATGAATAGCTAAGAAAGGAAGGTAGAGAAGGAAATACGCTCATGCAACTCATGTGATTTTTACAGTCCTGGAACTGCGCTCTTCTGCGTCGCATCCTGACCTCTATTGCGTCGGCCATCGCTGCCTCGAGCCTGTCATAAAATTCGTACTCGGGAAAGTTTATTCGCACGTGATTGTTGTACTTACAAAACGCTGCATGGTGCCTCAGGCTCTGGCATGCACGACATTTGCGCATGATCCTGCAATTGCGCTCATCGCGCTCTTCGCCACATTCGAAGTATCTACCTCGCTGTGCATGGATGTAAAGCCTAGACGATAACTTTACGACTACGTGGCAGCCGGAGGAATAATGATAGCCATGACAACGGCAAGGCTTTCCTCAGGTCCCGCCACACTGATTTGCTAACCAGGATACGGTAGATCAGAACGGCTCAAGTGCTGTATATGGGCAGAATCCCCTCCCTGGGAAGTGACAAATTGCAGGTATCTCGACCCCAATATAACTCTGCGAAGAAGCAAGGAGGAACCGCGTGTTCCTGATCTTCATGGAACTTCGGTTGTAGCGGGTACTGATAGCGTGGTGGCGTGAAGTCCCCATGCCTAAAGATGGATCTAAGATCGTGAGCAAGCTCTGCAGTGCCTGATGACACTGCGTTCCAAAGGAATCCTGGTAGGCTGAATTGATGCAGAAGGAGCTGCAACAGCTTGCATCGAAGACATGGGCTGAGTGGCAACCTGAGCTGCCCTAGAACCGGAGCTGTGATTCGGGCTGCAACCTCTTCCTCAGCCGCAACTGGGTGAGTGAAATGTTGGAATACCACGGGAGCCTGTCCTAACTTAGCGACATGCGCGACTTGTTGGGATTCGTCCATAGAGATATCCCCGATCGGCTGCGGCGTCGGCCTCAGGCTGGCTTTCCTGGGCAACTTGTCGATCTTCTCCAAGAAGGTCGGTGAATCTGTCTGTCGTTTGGTCCCTGCACCGCTTGGTCGTATCTGCGGTGGGACTTGTCCTGTCGCTGCGATGACCTAAACGTGCTGAATAGTGAGCAGCCGCTCGAAATGCTGCTGTGAGAGATATGACAAGACCTGTTGTGCCTCAGCAACCGTAGCCGTAACCAGCGTAAGAGCGTCATGAACATCTGAAAAGTGAAGTCCGTATCGCGCGAGCTGATCAGCCAAGCGCAGCTGATCTTGCGTAAACGCTTGCGGAGAAAACTGTATGTATATTGCGGCCTGCCTAACTGTGATGTTATCGATTAGCGACTGACTGGTCATGATGTTCTCGAAAAGAGATGAGCCGAAATCCAAAACTGGCGCGTTAGCGAGCTGCGCTAACAATTCCTGGAGCGAATGACTTTGCACCTTAATACCTTTCTAGCTCTGCACGACATTCATTACTGCGCACTGTGGATACCGCGACTTCTCTGCATCGGACTACTACGGAAGATAAACTTCCTTCGTGATGTGGCTGCGGAGACTGCGATGTAGATCTGAACGCAGGTACGCATCGACCTGAATGTAATCGTGCGCACCGGGGTGCTTTGAGTCAAAAATGTGGTCAGGATTGAGCGCAACAGTCAGCTTTTGAAGTCACACAAGTAGCGATCCACTGGGCCGGAACTGCATCAAGCTAAAGCTCGGCGCGGCTGAAATGCTGTTTTGGATCGCGCCTACGAACTAATGCGAGAAGCCCTTCGGATACCGTAGGCTCTCCTTTCTGCATCGAAACTGCGTCTAGAGGTACCACAATCTCCGGTTGTTCATTCACCGCTGTCAGCTGGCTGAGCTCGTCCGTCAACTGCTTCACCAACGGGATGTCCGCTGCCGGATTCCCTGTAGGATTCGGACGAATTGCAGGGCCAGTGTGTCCTCAGTGTCGCTGTGCAGCTGCGAGGTCGAGGGTGCCGACGTGATGTCATCGGCCTGGCGTGCAGTACGGAACTACGCTGACACATCAGTCGAAGCTGGCGGGACCACTGGCTGTCCACGTGGAGTCTTCTCCTTGATCGAAGTCGATGGTTGCACGTCGAAAACACGAGTGGCTGGTTAGATCTATGCGCGATTACCTGGAACAGTAATAGATAGACTTGAGACTTACCTGCGCACTATTCGATCGAGAGTGCGGCAAATTGTTAAAAGCGACTAATTGGGTGAATACTAGGGAGCCTTAGAAGAATCTAAGATAGGACAGATGTAACTACGAGAAGTGTCTAAACAAGTACCTGCTACTGATAGAGAAAGAGATAGATGAGTGAATAACACTAATAGAGGATAGTAACAATTGCTTTTCACACACATAGATTAGCAGTAGAGAGTGACATGCCAACAAATGTGAAGATGACTTCGAGGACCTGATGATGCAAGCCAGGAAGATCAAGTACGACTCATCGGACTGACCGAGACGAGAAGATACCACCCCCTACACGCCGCCTAGGACTCCGGAGAAGAACTGTTCCTGAGAACATGCGACAGTAGGGGAGTAGGCGGCGTTGGTGTCCTCGTCAACACGCAATTGGCATTGAACATCGATTCATATGAGTCTCTGACAACCCGAATTGGACGTCAGCAACTGAAGCGATGTGGTTCCGTGACAGCTTTGACTGTGTTCGTCGTGTAAGGGATGTGAGAAGACCCGGGTTACGGTAGACTCTAGGATGATGACCCTCTTTGTAGCAGCTGGCCGGCCGCCTCGCCTATTCAAATGGCCAGCGAGATAGCGAGCCTATCGCTGTTAGCTTAGGCGGCCCCGCCTTCGGGTCGAGAGGGGGAATAGAGAGTGGTGTTTGTCCGGCTCGGACGACGGTGTGTTTTCCCGTCTCCGAGCCTTATATTAATGTCATGTATATTATCTATGTTCATAAATTTATGAGAGCGCCGAATTCTCTTATGTAGCCGTCAATTAAATTGCACATAGACGTGATATCTCGGATGCCCCAACCGCTACACTCAAATTAAAGCGGGGATCCGAAGGATATTATATGGAGGTGCCGGCGAGATCTCTCGTAAGTTTATAACATTTTTTCTCTTCTCCTATGTCTCTACTTCGCCGGTAATAATAGTGAATATCTTCCCAGTTTTGATTAAATTCCGCCTCAGAATTTTGAACTTTTGAGTGTTTCCGTAGAGGGAACTGCATATAAGGTACAGACGCCACACCGCTCAAACACTTTGAATTGTATGGTATTGGAATCGTTTTTATGAATATAAAGACCGGCTATTACATTGTGTGGTGGGGGGAAAACCCCTGATTGGGAAATGTTTGAGCGCATCTAAAACCTGGCCAGGTATTGAGGAATATTCGTGCCCGCAAAATAAAAGAAAATATTAGGCGATGATTTTTTTACACGGCGAAGTAGTAGAAAAAAATCATGACACCAACTCTCTCATGTCTCTTATTGCGTTCGCTCTTCTTTCTTTGGCCAAGAAATAACTGTCGTTCGCCGCTGATAAACTTTAGAAGGTACGAAAGTACCTACAAACTTCGCCTGCCGCTGACAGACTCTTCAACAACCCGCCAACTCACTGCCAACAAATGAAGAGACACGTGACGAACCTTTACTTGAATTTTTTAAAATTTTTGTCATTTATATAACAAAAAGGGGGTTCACTACTCCTTTTCCGAAAAAAAAATCAATTTTTCTCCATGGTCTAACTGCAATTTAAAATACCGTAAAACGCTATTAAGCGGTTTCCAACAACAACAAAAAAACATAATTTTCTCATTCTTTTTAACTCTAAATTGGATTAACTGATTAGTACGAGTAGGTTGCAGACGACTACGGTCAAAATTCCTTCTTCTTCGTTTTCTTTAACCACCTTCAACCTTTATGTAACTTTGAACTACCCGCGCGGCTATGGGAACGAGTCCATTCAGACGTGATCGGACCCTTACCCCAAACCCTCAACGGTAAGAAGTTCACACTTGTCATACTATACTGTCGCGTAATAATATTGTGCCCGATTCACCACAGTTCACCTAGAAACCTGTAGTTAACCGCCAACTAACGACAGATGGGCTCTTTTGTTCAAAGCAATCCATAAGTAACTGAGCGTTTCGCTCTCGCAAGGTGTCCTTACCACAGTGTCATCGATGTGACACCTACTAAATTAATGGACAACTTCAGTAAGCTACACGCTAGGTTTTTAGGAAATTGTCACGGTTGAAAACAACACCAATACGACAACCGTCGTTTTCTTTGTTAGGTAAGGGTAAACGTGTCCCAGTAGGTGTTTTTAAAGAAACTATGTACACAGAGAAACCCGAACTCACTACGGAAAAACAACTGAAAGTTGAAAACAGCTCTACATCAACCAGGCAGTTGTCTTACAATATAACAACACCTAGTCCCCGCATAGTTCTATGATCCCTACACCAAGGGGAAGAACGAAATTCCACCTGATTGGCTGTTTGAGGACACGGAAGGTTGCGCACGTACTACTGGTGTTTCGAATTCTCTGTCATAAGTTCTTCATCCTGGTTTTACAATAGGACACACGGTTGCTCTTATACAACAATCCCTGATGTATTGTGCTCTTCCTCATAATTGACTGTAGCTGCGTATAGAATAACTGTTAGTAAAGTCCAATGCTACATTTTCACACACTGATCACATTGTGGAGCACCAACTATCATATCGAGTAATCGCAATGAACGAACCCGCTTGTCTTTAGTTTCGCGTTTAAAACCGTTTTTTAACTTAACCCTGTCATTTACCCTACCTAGCACGCGCAGCGAACACAATTTTCACCATGCACATATATATCATATGCTATCTTATTATATGCTACCATATTAACCATTTGAGCTACACATTATATATTTGCTAATACAATGAACTTTTCGAAAAAAAATTTTTCTTCTCCACCCCATATAAAACTTTCTCTATTTTCAGCACTTGAATAACCTCTACTCTCTATTTTACAGTTATACCATACCACCAGCATGTCCTCCTCTTCTACGTACCCAACGACGACTGCCCGGAACACCTCGTCAGCGTCTCGATCCTCAACCGCCGCCTTTGCATTCCCGCCATATTGTTGTAGTCCCGGGGACCGGGACTCTTTCGAAGCCGGGGATGTAAGGGATGTGAGAAGACCCGGGTTACGGTAGACTCTAGGATGATGACCCTCTTTGTAGCAGCTGGCCGGCCGCCTCGCCTATTCAAATGGCCAGCGAGATAGCGAGCCTATCGCTGTTAGCTTAGGCGGCCCCGCCTTCGGGTCGAGAGGGGGAATAGATAGTGGTGTTGGTCCGGCTCGGACGACGGTGTGTTTTCCCGTCTCCGAGCCTTATATTAATGTCATGTATATTATCTATGTTCATAAATTTATGAGAGCGCCGAATTCTTTTATGTAGCCGTCAATTAAATTGCACATAGACGTGATATCTCGGATGCCCCAACCGCTACACTCAAATTAAAGCGGGGATCCGAAGGATATTATAGTCGCGTATGCTCCAACATTCGATTACGACGATGAAGAGGTCGAAGTATTCTACGTAGAGCTGGAGAAGTTCTATAAGGGAGATCACACCTTCTACAAGGTGATCGTCGGCGACTTCAACGTCAAGATCGGACCGCGAAGGTCGGCGGAAGAATTTCACATCGGAACCCACGGTTTGGAGTGGAACAAGCGGGGCTGTCTGCGTTTATCATGTCGACCAAGACCATCCATGAAAACTCACATTTCCAGAAGCCTCCCTCCCTACGATGGACCTGGTAATCCCCCGGTGGCCAGTTTCACAGCGAGATTGACCACATCATCTTCAACCACAAGTCCTGAATGACCGACGTTTCCGTTGTCCAATGTTCTATACGGGATCGGGCCACCGCCTCCTTTGCGTGAGGTTCCTCTTTTCGCGTCAAGAAGAGAAGGCCGCAAATTTCATGAAGATGAGTCCTATGGCGACCATCAACTGGGACATGTACACCTCTCATGCCGGCCTTTGAGAAGATATCGTCGTGGACAACATTGACGAGGAATATGACCGCCCCTTGCACCATCTCCGCGATAGTGCTAAGGGAGCTGAGAGCTTGAAGACCATCAAGAGACGTCTGTCGCCGGAAACTCTCGAGCTAATACGCTAGCGTGGAGCAGCACGAGCACCAGGCAACTACCAGCTGACTTCCGAAGTTGCGAAGCTATGCAGAGAGGCGATAAAGGAAGATCTTAAGGAGAGAAGGACTGAAGTGTTGGCAGAAGCTGCAGAGGCAGGTTTGGGCATCCGCAATGCTCGCCGGAACTTCGCCAACTTCAATACCAAGAAGACCGCTCTCCGACATCCTGACGGAACCGTCACCTCTTCCAGAAGGACCATGGAGAAGGTCATCCACGACTTCTTCTCCGATCTTTTCGATATCCTCGTCCACATGCCCCCATGCCATCTTCCGCAGGATGGATACGTCGATACCCTCTGTTCTCCCATCCGAGATCCGACATGCCATCTCGTCGGTGAAGAAACGTACAGCACCCCATCCAGACAGGATTAGACCCGAACACGAAGAAACTCCCGCCAACGCTCATCAACACCCTGACACGGCTCTTCTACCTGTCATAGTACAAGGAAGACCTGCAGGAAAACACACCATCACTCAGCTCATCGAAGTGTCGCGAGAGTACAAGCTGCCGCTGTGCCTTACGTTCATCGACCTGAAGAAGGCATTCGACCCTGTCGAGACTGAAGCGGTCATCGAAGCCCTGCGCACTCAAGGCGTTCCTACTCAGTGCATTAGAGTCCTTCGAGAGCTGTACAGTGGATTCACGACCGAGATCCCTCCATTCTACAACGACGTCGTCATCGACGTGAAGAGAGGGGTTCGGCAGGGGGATACCATATCCCCGAAGCTCTTCAGCTCCACCCTCGAAAACTTCATGCGCAAACTATAATAGAATTGGAAGACATGGGAGTAAAGGTTGACGGCCGGCAACTGCACCATCATCGCTTCGCTGACGACATCTTGCTCATAACACCGAGCATCAGCTAGGCGGAGTGAATACTTGCCGACTTCGATCGTGTACATATGTGGGAACGTTGGACAGCAGCTGAATTTTACGAAGACGATGTTCATGAGGAACGTAGAAGTTTCTGATGCCCCATTCTCGCTCAACGGAACGAACTCTCCAAATGCTCCAGCTATGTGTATCTGGGTCGTGAAGTCAATATGGCTAACGAACTAGTGCCAGAGTTGAGCAGGAAGAAAGGAGCGGTTTGGGGAGTTTTGTCGAAGAAATCGCGAAGAGGACGAAGAACGTTCGAATCCGTGCCCACCTACTCGACTCCACTGTTCTTCCTACCCTAACATACGCTTCAGAGACCTGAGCTATATGAAAACAAGATGAACACGCGATCAGCGTCGAGCAGCGTGGAATCGAGAGGACGATGCTCGGAGTGACACGACTCACGCAAGTGAGAGAAGGCCTCCGGAGTTCCGAATTTCGCCGACGTTCGAAGATCAGAGACGCTGTCGCATGGGCCAAGTCGTCGAAAATTAGGTGGGCCGACCACGTAATGCGCTTCGCAGACACCCGCTGGACGAGAGCCGTTACGACTGGACTCCGCGGGATGTCAAGAGAACACCAGGACGCCCACCAACGCGTTGGTCGAACTTCTTCGTGAAAGCCCTGAACGACCGATATAGCCTCTTCGTGTCCCTCGAGCGAGGAGGATCCATTGGAGCACTCTGGCACGCGACTGGAACGAATGGAGACGCTGCTGGGCCCGCTCGAGAAAGTCGATGATCAACGGGACGACAGGTGATACAGGTGATTCCAAAGCAACTCATCGTTAGTTTTCGTGTTGAGTTTGAAAACTCTCCATCATGTCAGTGTCCATTTTCTTGGAAGGAAGACCGAAATAACTTAACCGCGCGCCAACATCGTTCTTTCTGCAAGACTTGATTTTTAAAACATTGTAGGAATTACTTATCTACTGCAGTCGGTCAATTTCACCACGGGCTTGTAATGCATATCAACATTGGGCCTCTTAATCACTAGGAATCCCAAGTCTTAAACGTGTTAAACACTTTGAGAGCAGCATCTCGTAAATTGTGCACAGGTACATACTCTTTCCTAATTATTTGCTAAAAAAGAAAGGCAACGTAGGTTTTCTCTAGCGCAAACACTAGCATTATTAGCCGAAGAGGCTACGTAGTCAAGAGCAGTTTGGATAGAGTGGGTCTCGATCTGCAAACATGTAGCGAAATGAAAGAATGCTTTTCGCCCAATTGTTGACTGAGCCACACAGATCCGGCCAGAAATTCACACCGTTTCAAGTCCAACTTTCACTTTTCATTTATTTCTATGTTACGGTTGAAGGTTGGTCTTCCAGAAACCACCTAAATCTTTGATTCCATTGGAGTCTATTAACCGGTACTACGTTCCCCTGGGGAGAAACCCACACTTGCGAATCGGCTGCACACCGCATATCGTTGTGTAGACCGCACACATATTCAATCGATTATACGCTTTTTCCCTAGGAGCACGATGCATGGCACGCCCGCAAAGAGAACAGTTAAGGCCACTATTCATCCTCTCCCTTTAACGAGTAAAGACCCACCATAGAGACCGGTCTAGCTGCCGTCTGAGGATTCGCCACAGAAGTTGATAATATTGCTCGATATTTCTTGGCTGATCGATGTTGTTCACTTATCGCGGCCTACCTACCTGTCAACACATTCGGACAAATGAGCTCTGTTCAAAATGATCTGATCGAAAATTGAGGTTTGGAATATAAGTCATGTCTCTGCGTCTGTCCCGTGCCTGATGTCTAGACCGTGAGGCCGATACGGTTACCACTTTTACATTCTCACCCTTCATGGGCTGCACACAGAACTGTAACCCCGCCCGATTCCGGACTCCCTGTTAGAGATATTCATGAATGGTTAAATGGGACATTTCGTCACTAGCCGAATGCGAGGATACCGGCCAATAATGGTGGGTCGAAATTTGTTCTACGTTCCAGAGGAATTCCACTGCAAGGCACGTTTTTCTGTTACAAGGCAGGAAAGCAATGCTGATCCTTTTAGGATTAGCAGCTTTGCTGACCTAACCACACCCATATTCGCAAGACTACACAAATCCTTCGACAAAGTTTTATTTTCAATCGTAGCCTCACATGAAGCTGACCATAAGCATTAAAGTCAAACATCCAGTCAACATCAAGTTTTCAAATTGCCCGTGTACAGTAATATGGTGCATGATTCACGAACGTGCAAACGATAGAAACATACCTAAATACAGAACAACACAAATGAAATCAAAGCCACTTGGTTTAGCAACCACAAACCAAAGGGCAGATCAGGACTGTTGAATGTACAGGAGAGAATACCTCATATTTACTAGCTCGCAGGTAGCGAACTGTGCAGAGAACGTCAAGTGAATCCGTCTTCGAGATGACGACGAAAACTGTTGAGGGCGGAAAGAGAGTTTTTATTGCCCTGTTGACGTGAAATTTCATTCGTATCACACTGATGACTTCGTCGTAGCCTTCCTAAGGCTAGACCACTTCCTATGTTTCAAACCAATACAACGTCCGGATCTATCCTAGCCGGATCGGCACCGCTAGAAATGCGAAACAAACACAAACAGGATGGCCTAACTCCGGTGGGAAATTGCATAGAGAGGTCCTCTTGTAGGCTGGTTCGGCGACAGCCAAACAGTTCACTTTCAATTTTACCGCCTTCGGCAAAGGAGTTGAGTGAAGTGCTCCAATCCCATTGGGATAGATCCCAACGTTCCTGTGACTGTAACCAGTTAAGAGGCCAGGATATAGCAAAGCAAGAGCCAACACATAACACTAGCGGCCCACTGAAATGTGTCTTTTGATTGAGCTGTGATAAAGCGGATAGATGGATGCAGAAAGAGGAGCAACTCAACAGTTTTTCACGGAAGCATGTTCAAGATTTGAGGTGTGGCTGGTGCCTAGAGGAGATTCGTCTGTTTAAGCTTTTGGATGACCTGATACCGACGGAACATGGTGGCTGGCGGCATGTCGAAGGACTCCAGCGAAATGTCGTGTTGTTGGAGCAGACGGAGTTGCTTGGCCACCAACTGAAATACAGATTTTTCCTTCGAGAGAGGAGACAACCGTTCGCGATGGAATGAGCGCCTACCTTTGAGCACGGCTGGCCTTTTTTATATCCGGTCCAGAGCCGTCGTAGTTTCACCTTAAAATGAAGGGCCAGTGATTCCAGCAATATCTCTAGCTCTTCAAATCGAGTGGACTACAAACGAGTTCATAATAAACAAAATGTTGTGAAATTAGCTTCAGATGACTCGAATTCGTCTTGTCGAGCAGTTCGCAAAATGTGGTAAAACGATACATCGAACTTTCTGTAACTCCCTTACTTAGGCAACAGTTTCAACCTAGAGAGTAAATCACTATGCCTAAGTGTAAACCGTGTAAAAAATAAAGGACAGAGTAATCAAATCAAAAAAAAAAGATCAAAATAAATTCAGGCCTTAGCAGTACTAGAGCTGGTTATTCTGCGCTCACCACCGACATCTGCAAGTTTTAGCTCACTTTTATATTTCCTAAAGACTTAGTGTCTGAGTTACAGTGCGAAAATCCACATTCGATTCACTGGAACCAACAACAGGGTATACCTTTTTAGCAGGGTAGTATTCGGATGACGCGACCGCATCTCCGAAATACATAGAACATTAGAATATGCTTGACTCTGCAACACCTCGGCCGAGCTTGGTGTTCTATTGGGGGGGGGGGCAAAAGTAATGAGACAAATTGAAAAAATCTTTATCTCTTTATAACTCAATTACAGGGGCGCGTGTAGCGCAGTCGGAGGAGGCGCGACTGTCGCATGCACCCGATACCAGGTTCCTGGTTCGGATTTCCCGCCCAGGTCAACCAAGCCTTCCATCCCTCCGGGGTCGGTGAATTGGTACAAGACGTGTCTGGGAAGGAAAAAGCGCTGACTTGTTCATCGGCTGGCCACCGCAAGTCATTGTATGGCCAAATACGCATTCATGTCGCCTCCACGACATCCCGTAGAAGTAGAATGCGCTGGCGCATCCCAGAAGGGATTGAGTAACGCCGTCCTTTATCCTTTTTATCCTTTAACTCAATTACAACTCAACGATGCTGAGGAATGTATTTGCCACTAAGGGCAATGACCTTGCTGCCATCGCTCAGCCAACTTCTTGATCCCATCCTTCCAGCTTGGGCCTGGTGTTGATCAACTGCTCGATATGGTTGTCAAGGACTGCTTGGGTTCTTGTGTCCCTTCCGACCAGGAAGTCCTGTAGGGTCAAGAAGTGGTAGTCGCATGGAGAGATGTCCGGCGAATACGGTGGGTGAGACATGTGAACCAGGGGTGTGCGCTGACTTGCCGCCGGTAAACTTTACCGCAAATTTTTAACGCGAAAATTCGCCGATAAATTCCAGTAAATTCGGTAAATCCGTTAATTTTTTTTTGAAATTTAATATTTCCTTAAAAACAACTGGTTTTAAGCGGTAGTAAAGTAGAAAAGCGCAAAGCCTTTCACCAAAACATCATCACGTTCAGAAAAACCATATCGTCTTCATTTTATCACGCAAACGTCATCCTGAAGCAAACAAAGCAAGCGGAAGCCTAACAATGCACAAGTGGAAAGATCTACGTTGTGAGAGCTTTAAAAAAGATAGAAGCTTAATTAAAACTCAAAAGCGGCTATATTAAACTCAAAAACATTTCTGGAACATCCGACATTCAGTCGAATATTGCTATATTTCTTATTGGATCAACAGTTTAACTGCTTTTTGAAATTATCACAATTATCACCGTTTCATTCGATGAAGGAATGATTTACACCTTACACTACCTCTTATTTGAACTGTTAAGCTGCACTTTGGAGCAAAGCCAGACACTTCAGAAAAAAGAACGAAATGTGACATGATAGCGAATTTCTTGTATGGGAAACAGCTTAAGGCCGGGAGAATACTTTCATCGCCGCGATGCCATCGCGACGCTCAGTTCACGGCCATTCCGCCGCACGCGGTTGAATAGCAAAGGAAACTTCGCCGCGGCCGCCGCAACAGTGGCGATCGGCATGCGCAATGGCTTCCCGCGCCCATCGCGGGCATGTTATACTTTTTCGCGCCGCGCGCGGTGTTTAGCGTTGGTCCTGGACGGATCGCCGTGGCGCTCCCTTGCAGAGCGATGGGCGATGCGACAAGCGCAGAGAGATTCAAATTCTTTCGTGTCGCTCTGCAAAATTCGTCGCCGGGATTCCATCGCGGCGACGGGAAATATGCAGGCCTAAGGCCGGGGGCATACTTCCATCGCCGCGATGCCATCGCGGCGCTCAGTTCATGACCATTCCGCCGCACGCGGTCGAATAGTCAAAGGAAACCTCGCCGCGGCCGCCGCAATAGTAACGGTCGGCATGCGCGATGGCTTCCCGCGCCCATCGCGGGCATGGCATACTTTTTCGCGCCGCGCGCGGTGTTTAGCGTTTGGTCCTGGACGGATCGCCGTCGCGCCCCATTGCAGAGCGATGGGCGATGCGTCGAGCACAGAGAAATTCAGGTTCTTTCGCGTCGTTCTGCAAAACTCATCGCCGCGATGGAATCGCGGCGACGGGAAGTATGCACGGGGCCTAAGAGTCCACCAGATCAGGTAGACTAGCGGAGTACATTCCGATGGCTTACATCTTGGACTAAATTACGGGAACAAGATATGAGCATATCTTCTTCTTATTTCTTTAGCGACTATCTATTCGGAGAGCTTCAATATCTCTAGTCCAAATTGTCTCATGTCGTGCGGGGAATGTCAGCGCGAGGTACTATTCCAGTGGAGCGCGCTTTCACACTGGAGCGCACCATCTCCGCCTCCTGATATGGGCATGGATGTTTTAATGAGGTTGAGGACCACGAACGCAAATAGCAAGTTATCAGAGAAGATAGAAGCAATCACTTCTAAACTGAGATCGATAGTGTGTTTTCTTCTCCATTCGATAGATAGGACCATGATTTTGTATGAAGAAAGTCATTAAATTTTCCGGTAAATTTGGGAATTTACCGGAAATTTTCGTTAAAAGAATTTATCGCGAAAATGCAGGTAAATCCGTTAAACCGGTAAATTGTTAACCGGTAAACGCACACCCCTGATGTGAACGTAGCCCAGCTGGCCAAGCTTATCCGTGGTTACTTGTTCCCGATGGGGTGACGCGTTGTCGAAGAGGAGAACCTTCTTGAAGCGCTGCGAATGAATAAGAGCGAGTCGCAGGTCCATCTCCTCTATTTCGTTTACCATGGCTTTGGAGTCCATCGTCGTGCGTTTGGTAAACAGCTTCCACTATACCGGTCCATTGGCTCAGACCCAAAAGCTCTGAAGGTGCTTCTCGCCGTGAACATCTTGCCGAACGAAGGCCGGTAACGGGTCACCAGGCCTCACCCAGACTCGCTGCTTGGCAGGGTTAAGGTAGAAGACGTATTTCTCATCTTGCGTGAATATTGAGCCCAGGCTGCTCGGGGTTGGGAGTTGGGCGAGATTTGCGCGACACAGGTCGACTCGTCAGGCTGGGGTTTCGGCATGAGACAGACTGCGGTTTTGGCATGCTTCTGGAAAGAGCGGGAGTGGTTACTTCTCAGATGGGCTTCAGTAAGTAGCATACAAACATACAAATACGATAAGCACGAAACCAGACTCCAGCCACGAGATATATGGACACGGCATGGGGTGTCTCGTTACCTTTGCTCCCCCCCCCCCCCCCTAATAGGCACGTAAGGTGGTGAGTTTAATGTAGTGCGATTGCTCACTCATTATACGAGAACACTGATCCATCTCGAAGTGTGTTGATGTTATGGCAAATCAATCGTCTATACACAAGAGCACACTGAAGAAAATATTCCAGTGCTAGTTACCCAGCTCCCTGCTCATGAAGCAGGCAGCAAGCGCTGAGCATAAAGTACTGAAGCGTGGCCCTCTGCTCGTCCTCTTATTCACTAGTAAGCTAGCCTTGACCATCTGCAGATGTTGCACCACAAATGAACATCCCTGCCAAAGCGTGCACCTGAGTCCCTAACCAACGAAGCCTTCTCTGAACATTAACTGCAGCGGAGTCTTAGCAGCCAGCGACCATCAGTACGGGATGGTCCTGCGCAGTGCCTCTCGTGAGGACTATGAATCTGTCACCTTGCGAGGGTCGTCACTCGCACACACATTGCATCACCCACTGGTTTGTGGATAGACTACGGATAAGCATTACCCAAATGCCATGAAAGAGCCCTATGATCAAAGAGTACATATTGACGAATTTTAGATGTTCGCAAACAAAACTTCTACCCTTCAAGAAGTCGTTCGATTTCCGGTAAGATGATGATATTCGATGACGAACTGGACAATACAAGCAATGAGCATTGCATAACTAACGTAACTATTGTGTTTACCGTCAGAATCGAGTTCAAAACGACTCAACGAACGTGAGGGATCAATGCACGAGGAGACTGCAGTGTGCTAAGTGCGTGTTCTAATTAGAATTGATTGCACTTTTCCATACCTCCAAAGCCCGACAAAAGCATTCGTAACAGCGTTGCCGTCGAATGGGAGGGGAGAACTCAGATTCAACCTGAGGATTGGTCCACGTCGCCCATGAGCGAGTACATACGTCCTTCAGCAATGCTATGAAATCAACGCCACCGATTCTACTTCGAAGTATTTATTTATTTATTTATTTATTTATTCACTACATGGATAACCATGTAAAAGAAAAACAAGGTAAAACTAAAAATAAGTTAAAGTAATTCTAAACAGGAAAAAACAGAACAGGCAACAAGAATCAACATAATACAGTTGAAAACTACTAAACTACATCCTGAAGATATCGGTCAAGAAGTTTTTTATACTTCCTTAAGGAATTTGGTATAATGTATTTTTTAGATAACCTCAGAAAATCAGAGCCAGCCCGGCAAGTGAAAAATTGAGACCTTACACTGCTTTTTGCTCCGGGAAACTGGATCTTCCACTGACCACCCCTTGTGTTCGATGAAGAAAATGTATAGAACTCCTGAAGGGGAATACGAGTAAGACCGTTTATCATCTTATATATCGCAATTAAATCATATCTTCTCCTACGATGTTCAAGGGTATGTAGATTGAAGAATCTGTTTCGTGAAGCCGGTGAGGGGATGGTGTTGTAATCATACCCATGTACTCGTATCCATAGCTTTCTTGTGAAGCTGTTTTGTACAGATTCCAGCCTGGCAATTTCACGCTTATATTTGGGACTAAAAATTGTGGTGCCATATTCTAGAATTGGTCTAACATACGACTTATAGGCAATTAATAGGTGTTGTATTGAATTTGTTCGCAAACATTTGAAGAGGCTGTGCACAATTCGTTCAGCTTTTTTCGATATTATTTCGATATGTTCTTTGAACGAAAGTTGGGTGTCCAAAATAAAGCCCAAATCACGCAGGGAAGTTGTACTACTAATATGCATCTTGTCAAGGTAGTAAGGATATCTACCTACCTGCTGCCCTAGATAAAGTACTTGTGACTTTTGCGGAGATAATGGAAGTTCCCATTTTGATGACCAATCCGCAATTGCATTTATTGCTGATTGAAGAGAAAGATGGTCTTCTCGAAGAGTAATATTCTTATAAATTTTTATATCGTCAGCGAACATTTTACAAGAAACACCAAGCTGATTAACTAGGGACGGAATTTCAGAGGTATATATAGAAAAGAGGATTGGGGACAAAACACCACCTTGAGGAACACCACTTTTAATAGAAAGACGTTCAGAGAATGCGTCATTTACCCTAACTTGAAAAGATCTACCAGATATAAAGTTTTTTATCCACAGAGTAATTCTATGATGGACACCTATATCCGTGAGCTTGACAATTAGTTTATCCAAAGGGACCTTGTCGAAAGCCTTCATAAAATCAAAATAAATTACATCCACATCAATTTTTTGTTCAAGAGATTTCGTCCAATCATTAAGCGTAGATAACATCAGTGTTTCAGTAGATTTACCTGAACGGAAGCCATGTTGATCATTAGGGATAACATTATTGGACTCGAGATATAATACAAGCGCTGTCTTGAGTTTTCTCTCGAAGACCCTAGCAAAAACTGATGTGATGCTAATTGGACGAAAGTTTGATACAAGTTGGTGGGGAGGCTTCTTTGGAATAGGTGTAACAAACGCATGTTTCCAACGGGATGGTACTTCGCCAGTCATATAACTTGCATTAAATATGTGCTCAAGAGGGTAAGCAATCGCGATGGCAATTTTTCTGATAAAGTAGGACGGTACTTCATCCGGAGTAGTAGCATAACTAGGTGGTAGCTTACAAAGTTCATTATAAATCTCCTCCTTATAGAACCAAACCGAACTTTCCATGCTGGAATTATTATTATTAACAGCAAAGGAGTCCATGTTGAAAGGACGTTCTGCAAAGGTCTTTTGAAAATATTTAGCTAGCATGGTAGCCTTTGTTGAGTCAGTTAATGCTACGACGCCGGTTTCGTCCTTCAGTGTGTGGATTCGCTCGGTACGTTTCAGTACAGAATTTAACAGTTTATAGAGAGATGATTTGTTAGGAGTATCGAGAATTTTTCTCTCAACATACTTGTGGAATTTGTTTAAAAGTCGGTCGAATCTATTATTGATTTTTTGAAAACGGTGAAGGTTTTCAGAACTTGGGCAATGTTGATATGTCGACCATAGTTTTTCTTTCTGTTCAAAAAGTCTGACTAGGTTGGGAGGAAGTTTATTAAAGTGTACTGGTAACTTTTCGGTAGGTACTAGTTGGTCAATGCATTTATGGAGAATTGAGATAAAGAACTCGTACTTGTCATTCACAGTAACTTGTTCCTCAAGGAGTGTTCTCCAATCTATTGAAAGCAAATACTGACAGATAATGTCGTAGTTTGCTTTATGAAATGCTTTTTGAATTCGATACCTTGGTTTACTCAGTGAATAATCAGTTCTAAATGAAATGCTAGAATGATCGCTGGAACCTATTGGTGGCCCAATAATGATGTCTTTGACAAGTCCCAAACTGCTGCTGAGAACAATATCAAGCAGATGGTTATGTCGAGTGGGCGTCACAATGTTCTGATGAAGATTGCAAGATTGGCACATATCAACAAAACATTTTGATGCCATAGAAACTGAAGACGGATAATTTTTAGACCAATCAATATCTGGAAAATTGAAATCGCCTAGAACAAGGCATTGGGTTTTAGAGGAGCAGAGATCACTTAATACCTTGACAAGCATGATTGTGCTGTTTAGAGATGCAGAAGGAACCCTATAAACAGCAACAAGTCTCAAGGTTGTATCAGCTAATCTCAAATCGCAGCACAGTATTTCAAAGTTGTCAGCTACCGATTCGCACCATACAGTCTCAGAGTGGATGCCAGACCTAACGAGAATGAGTACACCACCACCTCTCTTGAGAGTCCTGTCGCATCTTATGTGGCAAAACTGGCCACACAAATCATTGAGAATTATGGTTGAATTTATCGAATCTTGTAGCCACGTTTCTGTGATGACAACAATGTCTGAGTTTAATTTCCTTATGGTGAACTTTAACGGTAGTATGTTTTTCTGAATAGATCGTATGTTGCAATAAAGGAAACTTAGGTCTTTGACCAATATCCGAGGAGAGTTTAGCAGTTTCCCGTTGAAATATCCAGCTGAGTAGGCTGGTTGTTAGTGACGGTCACACCCAGAGATGCTCTTCGGGCTAACCTAGCTTCCCGATTGCGCTCCCTTTCCTCTTTTGTTAAGGAGGGACGTATATAGACACCTCTACAGGAAAAAGAGCGCAACCAGGAAGCTCTCCTAAGCACCAAAGATTGGTAGAATGTGTTAGGAAGTACAACCTTTAAAGTATTCCAAAGAGCCTAGCCAACCTTGGATAAAAAACATCTTTGAAGCGACATAGAGGTTCACAGATCTTCTCTATTACGACTTGAAACCATGCACTCATTGAAGTAAAGATCCCATCATATTCCACACTACATATTCCAATTTATTCAGTTAATTCACATGCTGCAAAATTCAGTAAAGTCGGTAAAATATAAAACGAACCTAATAATTTCCTGCTTACAAAGGTGGTGAGCGGTACTAAAAGAAGAAAGCAATACGAGATAGATACGGACTTATAGGTGAACGTCTGCTGCAAAGTCCTGCAAATTTGTTGGTGGTACATATTTGTCTTCAAGTTCTTTTATATATGTAAGTGGCAGTCGACGAAATGAAGGGGTCGTTGCTGCACAGGTGACTTCAGACACTAATGCTGAAGGTGCACAGGTGGCACTAACCAAGGAGGATAGGCCTGCTCATTTAGCGCTATTTAAGTAGGGACACAACCCTTGAAGTTCTCTGAAAGGTGGTCATAAGCCAACACCTGCCTGCAGTTCATATGTCTGTCAATGGGCACAGCATTCTGCGTTCTGTTCTACTCCACGAGCTCCACATTGCGGGCGGCAATTAAGCTATCAAGGATCAGCGGACGTAAAGGGTAAAGGAGAAACGACGGCGTTAATCATGTTCCCTTGGGAGGCGCGTCATATTCTACTTCAACGGAACATTTTGGATGCAATTTGAAAGCGTCTTTGGTCTATACAATGACCTGCACTGGCTAGCTAATGGACAACTCAGAGCTATGTCCTCCCCAGACAAGTCCAGGACCGATTCGTCGGGCCGGAGGGCTGGAAACTTGGTTGTTCAGGGCAGGAAACAGAACTACTGTAAAAAACTGGAATCGGGCGCAGGCGACAGCTGGTGCCTCCTCCGACTGCACTACCACGCGCCAATGAGGGATTTCTCTCGTGTCTGCCTACATGTAACGCCGCCCGTGCAAAAACATTTTACAGTGGAACTTAGAGAAATCTGAGGATCGACGGCATTCATGATAGGAAGGAAAGAAGAAATGCGGGCCTGTCATTCAAATATGGTACATGTACTGGAAGCGTTAAGCTTTGACCAATTCTTTTTTAAATCAACTAGCACAACCAGCATTTTTAAGTAGGGTTCTGTTTTGTGAGAGCAAAAAATTAACCAACACGCCTACAACGACGGCTGGATTAGCTGCTATTACCCGTTCACCACGATGGAGGCTGTCGAACGAGCTTACCCTTTTACTTAGCAAGCGGTTGTTTTCATGCAAGAAAGATGCAGTACTTTGGTGGAGACGAACCTGCAGATCCCACTCCAACCGGTCGATGAAGTGAGGAAGGGCGCACTCGAGAGCCGGCGGCCGAAGAGATTTTCTCAGCGACGGGGGCAAGTTCAGCAGTACTAGCCTGAAAACATTCCGAGCTCTGAAACGTCTACCCCACAATGACGAGACCGACGACTTCAACTTGTTGCTGACATGCTAATATACGTACCGCGTTCGCCGTTGCTGTTGCCAGCAGTCTCCCTTCGGGTCTCGTTCTTCCCATATCGCAAGAATTCGTTGTTGAAGGCGAGCAGGCAACGACTTCAGGACGTCGGGCGGCTGAAAAGGAGAACAGGTCACGTAGCTTAGCCTCAACTATAATTCGATTCTTTACGATTTCCTCCACGAATCTCCCTCGATAGAGAACCTTCGGCCTCTTGTTAAGAACGATCTCGGCCGCTTGTCGCAGGGCCACGTATCGCGTACACGGGTGGCGGATAGGGGAATGATACGCGCACCAAATGCCTACCGTGTACTGCCCAGAGACGCAGGTGAGATGCAGGGGATGGACTCCTTGCTCCTGCTGCGTCGTGTCGACTCGTTCCGTGTGTGCGGGAGTGGCGTGTTCATGCACAGTGTGTGTGGATGCGTTCGTGTCTGCACGCCGCCTTCGACTCCGGAGAAAAGCTGTTCTTCGGAACATGCGACAGGAATAGAGTAGGCGGCGATGATGCCCTCGTTAACACGCACTTGGCCATGAACATCGATTTGTACGAGTCTCTGACAAGTCGAATCGGACGTCTGCGACTCCGTGAAGCGATGTGGCTCCGTGTCAGCTTTCAATGGTTCGTCGCGTATGCCCATCATCCGACTACGACGACGACGAGGAGGGTGAAGCCTTCTACGGGGAGCTGGAGAAGTTCTATAGGGAAAATTACACCTTCTACAAGGTGATCGTCAACGACTTCAACGCCAAGATTGGGCCAAGGTTACCGGAAGAACTTCTCATCGGAACCCTCGGTTTGGAGTGGAACGAGCAAGGTGAAAGGCTGTCTGAGTTTATCATGTCAAGACCATCCATCCATGGAAACTCACAGTTCCAGAAGCCTCCCTCCCTACGATGGACCTGGGAATCCCCCGGTGGCCAGTTTAACAACGAGATCGACCACATCATCTTCGCAGGTATTGCCTGACCGGCATGTCCGTTTGTCCGCGGTAGTGCTAAGAGAGCCGAGAGCTTGAACGCCACCAAGGGACGTCTGTCTCCGGAAAATCTGGAGCTGATATATCAGCGCGGAGCAGCACGAGCGTTAGAAAACTCCCAACTGATGTCCGAGCTTCCGAAGCTGTGCATATCGGCGGTAAAGGAAGATCTCAAAAAGGGAAGTTCGGAAGTATTGGCTGAAGCTGCAGAGGCAAAGTTGTGCATCCGTGTCGGATCTCGGAAGGGAGAACGGAGGGGACGACGCATCCATCATGCGGAAGATGGCATGGGGCAGGTGGAACGTAGCCGGAACGTCGCCGGCTTCAAGATCAAGATGACCACTCTCCGAGGTCCTGACGGAACCGCCTCCTTCTTCAGAAGAACCATGAAGAAGGTCATCCATGACTTCTACCCCGATCTCTTCCACGTCCACCTGTCCCCATGCCATCTTCCGCAAGATGGATGCGTCGTCTCCTCCATTCTCCCTTTCGGGATCCGACATGTCATCCTGTCGGTGAAAAAACGTACAGCACCCGGTCCCGGACAGGATCACACCCAAACACCTTAAGAACCTCCCCGCAGCGCTCATCAAACGTTGGACTGCAGCTGAATCTTACGAAGACGATGTTCATGAGGAACGGACGAGTTTCTGATGCCCCATTCTCGCTCAACGGAACGAACATCTCCGAATGCTCCAGCTTCGTGTATCTGGGTCGCGAAGTGAACTGGGCCAACGACCTAGCACCAGAGCTGAGCAGGAGGAAACGAGCGGCTTGAGGAGCCTTCAAGAGCATCGAAGAGGTCGTGACGAAGACGAAGAACGTCCGACTCCGTGCCCATCTATTCGACTTCACTGTTCTTCCTGCCCTAACATACGCCTCAGAGACCTGGGCTATACGAAAGCAGGATGAACACGCGATCAAAGCGTGGAATCGAGAGGGCGATGCTCGGAGTGACACGATTCACGCAAGTGAGAGAAGGCCTCGTTCCGAGCTTCGCCGACCTTCAAAGATTAGAGGCGCGGTCGCGTGGGCCAAGTCGTCGAAAATTAGGTGGGCCGCCCACGTAATGCGATTCGCAGACACCCGCTGGACGAGAGCCATCACCGACTGGATTCTGCGGGATGTCAAGAGAACACCAAGATGCCCACCAACGCGTTGGTCGGACTTCTTCGTGAAAGCCCTGAACGACCGATATGACGCCCTTCGTGTCCCTCAAGCGAGGAGGATCCATTGTCCCACTCTGGCACGCGACAGGAACGAATAGAGACGCTGCTGGCTCCCACTCGAGCAAGTCGATGATCAACGGGACGACAGGTGATACAGGTGATATATGCTCTTCTCAGACCTCACAGACATTGAAACTGGTTTAACAACTATTGGTGATGGTGAAGGAAAAGTTGTGAAATTTGTTGGGGAAAATAGCCTCACCTGGCGCGCCTCTTTATGGGCTGCCTTTAATGCTAAAAATGCCTAAGAAATTATTCTATGAGAACTTACGCGCTCGTGCGTAGAACTGGAATACGAACAACGTTCTGTTTATTAAATACACAGCCGCATGCACACTCCGCAGCGGCAGTGCGGCAGCCTTGATGAGGCATAGCGTGAGTCGTTCTGCGGCAGCGGAGGCGGCGCTGACGGGGTGGCACACTTCCACCGCCGCAGGAGGAGTGGCGTTCTACCTACCCCCTTCAAACAGAGGCGTTGCAAATGTCTGCGTCTCCACTGTCTTGTAAGGCAGCCACTGGACTCTCAAGCAAGCCCGGGGGGTTGGGGTGGGCTGGCCGGGAGGTAGAACGCTCGTCCCCCACCGCCGCAGTGCTGCCGGTAGCGGCCGCAGCGGCAGTGGCAGCAAGAAATGAGCTCCACATTCCTCACTGTCGTTGCGGCGCAGCTCCCGTGCGACAGTGAAATATGGGCGGAGCTGGTCACCGTCCACATTGCACTACCCGCTGCAAAGTGTGCATGCGGCTTATTTCTTTGGTTACGAAAGCCTCCACTGAGCTCCGTAATCTTCTACTTATCGGGCGACGGTTCTGCAAGCCCTCGAGTTGAGGCGCACCAGCTGCCGAGCGCCATTCGGACGAGCACACTGCGCACGTGAGTGGGTTGAATAGTACGCGAGAGTGCTGTCGAACAAGTTACAGGCCGAAGGCAGTAAAAGTGCGCTGCTCGTGAGGTTCCCAATATGAATAAAGTGAGAAGAAAGAAGAAAAAATTAGCCATCAGGTGCTCATCAGGTCTCTGAGCAACCTGCGCCAAAAAGGAGACTTTATTGAAGGATTGAAGGATTATTGAAGGCCATATGTGATTCTACCTGGAGCGCTAGTAGTCACTTAATACTATTAGGTTGGTCGGAAGGTCTCAATCCGACTTTGTGAAGGTTCCAGAATTTTCTCTACTTCATCGGTAGCCATGGCCTACCATGTAGTAGCTGTGGGTCATTCTAGAAACTTCTCCGTGATAGGTATATAGAGCCACACAGCCTTCCTCAACTTTAAGCACAATGTCAATTTTACAACCTTCGAACCACTGTCTTCTTTGAATGATTTTGAGGCAATGGGATGATGACATCTGTTCGAAGCATCAAAAGTGCATAGGAGAAGGATACCACTTTCATCAGTACTGTTAAGAGCTGACGGAAGTGGTGTCCTCCCCAGGGAGGAAACGCGAACTTCTTGACGCTGTCAAAGAGGATCCGGAGGTTAGCTTCCGCAGTCTTATGACGAAGCTCGGCAGCGCACATTCAACACTCCACAGTCGCCTCAAAGCCCTCGGCTGCAGAAAAGAGCTGCAGCAAGCTGTCAAAGGCCAAGACGAGCTTCTGTACACCTATTCCACGAAAACGTTCGGCTCATACGGCTGAAGAGACCTATGAAATATTGGTAGAGCTAGGCTGGGACACGTCTCCCACTCACCCTACTGCTGTGACATTGCACCTTCTGACTACACTTATTTCTCCTTTAGGTTTTCCAGGCGAAGAAAAAATCACCAAAATTGAAGATGTAGAAAGGGCGATAGGCGAATTCTATGACTCCCGTCCTCCCAGTTCCCGGTGAAGACAATCGCTGATTTTCCCTTTTTGGTGGAAAAACGTAGTGACTTACGGCGGAAATTATATTGTCGAGTAGATTTCATGATATGCTGAACAGAAATTAAGGAAAACTGTTCAAACAAACGTCAACATCCTGTAACAACATATAGCCTCTCTACCAGCCGCTCCAGGCTTAAGCAAATGTGTTCAAACGTCAAACTGTTCAAACATAAGACTTTCTGGCTAACATAACGCCTAGATGAACTCTTTTTGAGATCGTTCTTAAAAATTCTGACTTGTCAAGCTTTGAAAATATTGGTCGAAGACTATTCTGCAAGCAATGGGCGACTACATCCCAGTAAACTAACCTTGCAGTCCTTCGATCGTCTTGGATGCTTGGTAGGAGGACTTTTCAGATCCCGCACATCCCTAGAACAATTGATTCTCCAGAAAGATGTAATTCTGAGGATGGGCGTAAAATTTCTCAAGCAGAAAGCACTACAGTAATACACATGATGAACAATCCTGTTCTGGACGCTCACATTACCTCGCTATTCACGTAGGTAGTCGCTAAGTTAGTGCCGAACTCCTTATACTCTTTTCTTCCTTGCAATTGTTAGCATTTCCGTTCTAAACTGGATACAAACAGCCAACCTTATGCCAGCACTTTTGCTGCAGCTCTGGGACAAACGGTAGCTACCCGGAATTGGCGTGAAGGATTAGCAATGTCGAACTTTCCTTCTGCAGAAACAGTGCGAAGTTCACTCACTTGGAGGTTCTGATCTGAGCGCCGCAGTCCTTGCTCGAGCCATGTGGATCTCGCCAGGCCCTCGGTAGTCGGTTGGGCACGCCGGAACCAATTTGCTTGCAAGGAGCCGCAGCCACCGGAGAGTCGAGCGCCCTCCATTCGTAGGGCGGTTTTTGCTGAACGGAGCACACATTGTGATTAGTTCCCACGCTGTCTTCGTTCTTCGCTTGGCCCCAGACATCTGAGTACTTTATCCAAAGTGCAGTGTAGAGCATATCGTATGAAAGTCTCGTAAGATGTTGGCCACAAATCAAGAAACTTCTAGCACAGGCAATGAAGAAGCGGTCATTCGGAATCACACGGATTTATTCGGATGGTTAACTCTAGAGTGCGACGTAAGTACATCTCGCTTGAACTTCATTTGCTCATCGCAATCTTGGCGACGAAGTACAGGAAATTCCCAGCTCTTGATTATGACCGCAGTTTGCTTTTTCGCCTTTTCACATAGAATGAATGATCGAGCAAGGTCGACCATTAAGAATTTCGAGTGGAAGAGCGAGTAAGTCGATTTCCCAGCTTTCGAGCGAAAAGGAGAGCCAAGAACTAGATTGATCGAATTTTCAAACAACCATGTGAATTGCAAAAAAGATTTTAATGTCAAACAAATGATATTTTAACATCAATTTCGACAGAAGGATGAAATCGTACGTAGGAGTCACAGTACACACATTATTTTTTTTTCTAAGATTTTTGATCAGGGGTGTGCGTAAATTTTTTTCGGTAAATTTTTAACGAAAATTTTTTTTACGAAAAACTTTGCTTTAAATTGGGTAAATTCGGTAAAATCGTTAAACGAAATTTCACTTAGCTGCAGTCGGCTATATTGTAGTATGTAACAAGCGAGATCTTTTTCCTTATTGATTTTTTCGACTCCTTGAGTTTCTTACTATGCCTAGTTCGTTTAGCATGTGGAAGTCCAGCTTCTGAGATGATCCAAAGTGCAGCGCACCATAGCACGGTTGAACGTTTCCGAGCGTTTTCATTTGTGCTGGCAGATCTTTTTACACAACTTGCGCACTCCAGCTACACTCTTGCAGCCCAACATTCTTCTATGCTGTCATAAAGGTTTCGGAAGATTACAGGATGTTTTAATGATGGATTCAGGTTAGGCAGTGACCACAGCGAATTCTTTGTTACAGTTCGTCCTTGGAAGATGTTTACGATGTCCATAAATCTTCCTGTCTCAGAATGGTCCCCTTTAATCCATGTGGTCATTCAAATGCTTACTTCAGAAGATAGCAGAGAATGAAATAAGCACCCACGGAGCGCTGACCAGATTTTAATCGAATCGAATTTTTCTGCATTGAGTATTTTTGTCTTTGCCAACCAAGTAACGTAAATTTCAATTTGAAAGGAGCATTTCTCGTCATAAATTCAAGTAGTCCGTCTTGTCTTTCTTAATTCTTCCACATAGAACTCGCCACTCTCTGTCACTCTTTTACGACTTTAAAGCGATTGACCACTCTGATTTTCTTCTTGAAGCATCTGGTACCGTACTGCACAGCACATTTGTTTGGGGTTCGATTGTGTTTTGGGTTTCTCAATTTCTTCTTCTTCCTGTAGAGCACATTAAGGATTACTGAACGGCATTATAGTAGATTCGCAAAACCTACAGACAAAATCAAAAATTCTTGCTAGAGGTATACTTGCACCTTCAAAGATATACTTTTTCGCAGGACATAGGACTTAAAAGATCTTCATACAATAGACTGCATGTAAAGTACCCGTTTTGGAGTAACCTCATTATATAATAACTGACGAGGAGTGGTCATCAACTTCTCTTTTTTATTTAAATTTGTTGCCTTCATGTGCACATGCTGTTTCACGTGTATACTGAATGTGCTTCTCTGAAAGAAACCTACCAAGAAAGCCCTTGAAGAAGACGAGAAGGTTATGCAAAATCGTTGACAGGTACAGCAGGAAATCAGTAAAAGGGAAGCAGTGACAGTATCAGTAGCCATAATCTACCAATTAGGCGGGGCCTAACGTTTCCTTAACCTAGCCATACAATCATCATCAGATGCTGCACGAAGAACCCGTTCTAATTTCCTGAAAAGTTGCGGAGAAGGGTGAGGAGCCTTCTCCTTTCCTTGTTTCGTTTCTCATCCTTGTTCTCTCGCGTTACTTCGGTTTCGTAGCGTTTTCTCCGCATTTTCTGTGCTTTTTCGACACAACTTATGAAACAGGTATCACAAAAAAGCTCCGAAAAATTGAATATTAAGCATCAAGAACTAATATGTAGCAATCAAACTCGAGGAACGTTCTAGGAAGTCCAAAAACTCAAAACTACGGCAGAGAAGAACGGGTACGCACGCAAATCGTTTGGTCACGGAGCACGATAAATGCAAACAAATTTCGAATACGAGGACGATATCGATGACCAATTTTCTCTTATTCAAACAAGTAGAGGGTTTCCTCAGTATTGCAACGATACTGCGAAAGCTCATCCAAAAAAAGTCGTTCCAATTCCTTTCCATGAAGAAGAAGCAAAATTCCAAAACTGGTGTGTAAAATGTCGTTAATGCAATTTAACGGAAATTTTCGTCGCTATATTTCGTTAAAAACTTTTAACCAAAAATGCTGGTAAATCCGGGAACTCGGTAAATCTTTAATCGTTAAACGCACACCCCTGTTTTTGATCCTCCAGCATTCCAGAGATGAGCTACCTACTCCTGCGACTTCCGCATAATGACGATGAATAATACTGCAATGTCATGTTCAATCTTTTACAGGCTTTATAAATATGAATACACTAATTGTTGAAGGCGCATTTGCGCCGAAAAAGGGTTGCGATCATTATCTTAGTGTAGCTCTTCGACTGAACACTTTTTTGCCTCACCAAGCTGTCAGGTCGATATGAGGCAACCACAGGCTGCAAAAACGAGCCACCTGCAGCAAGCCCGACAAAAAAAATCGGCCAGAAGACGTTATGAAATGAGGCTGTGGCCGACTTCATGGAAAAGCGACCCTCTAAAAGCTAGAGGAATTGGAAATAGAAAATATTGTGAATTAGCATACTCCGGAGATCCTTCTAGAAATAGTACTAGGTTGGCCGGAAAGTTCCCAGCGTTTTGAGTGCTTCACTTTGAACTACCACAACTTTCTCAAATCTTATCGGATTTAGTCGAAATATGCACCGCTCGAGACACTACACTATTGCCAACGGGCCACCAGTCGACCTATTCCATCAGCGAAAATATTACGCGGTCGAGATTCGACAAAATCCACGAAAGCTGTTTTGGCTTGGTCCTGATTGATGAAGGTTTGATCAGCGAGAAAGTTCTGAAAGTGTTTGAAGTGGTGGTAGTGGCTGGTGAGAGGTCTGGAGAATACGGCGGGTGAGGCAGAATTTCAACCCTTGACTCCTTCAAATTTAGAATATTGATTTGTGACGCGTGAGGGCGGGCGTTATCGTGCAAAAGAAGCGGGTCTCATCTGCTGACCAATGCTGACTGCAGTCGACACAATTTTTGGTGCATTTCGTCGACTTCCTAATAGGCCTCTGCTGTGATCGTTTGGCCTGGTGCCAGAAAAGCTGTAATGAATCACTCCAGCCGCCGACCAGCACACAGTGACCATTACCTTTTTGGTGGAGGGTCGCCTGTGGAAAATGCCTAGAGGATTCGTCGGCGTCCAACCACTGTCCGGAACGTTTCGTGTTATCATACAGAATCCAATTTTCAGCACTAGTGTGATTTGATCCAAAAACGGGTCAGTTTTGTTGCGTAAAAGTAGAGGAAAACAAATCTCGGAACGTGACAACGTTCCGAGATTCTCGGAACGTTTCTGCCGCTCACTCAACTCGTGGGGCGCCCACTTTTTGAGCTTTTCCACCTTCCCAAGGCGTTTCAAAGAATCCGCATCAGCAGTTTTACTAACATCTAGCTCTTTTGCGATTCAGCAAACTGTTTGTGGTGATTAAGCTTCCACCAATTCCTCCAGCTCGTCGTCCAGGATCCCTCTAGATCGACCGCTACGGGTCTCGTCTTCGAGGCTGAAATCTCCAGTCCGAAATTTACGGAACCACTGGTGCACATCGCTTTCTCCAACACTATTAGGCGGCCACACTTGAACGATTTGTCGAGGTGTCTCGGCTGCGGATTGTCCCAATTTGACGTTAAAATAAAATATCGTTCGGAACTGCTTCTTCGACATACTTCAATAAGCCCTTCAAGAACATAAATATAAAACAACGTTAAAACATATTAGGTTGTCCCATAAGTCTTCGCCGTTTTTTTTTTCAACGATTTACTGGAGATTTTGCCTTCGGCCTCCTGCATAACGCTGCATAGCATTCGAAAGAGAATAACTTGCTCTATCAGAAGGTGCATTGCATTTCTTTTTTCATCATGAATTTTTTCAATTCTTAGGTCGTTGAAGTGAAAAGTGAAAAAGTGAAAAAGTAGCCATTTGCGCACTTGTTTTCTCCGCTTAGGTTTGTAATTTTTTGCGCAGTTTTTAAAGCATTTGGAAGAGAATGTTCTGTTCTACAAGAATGTGTGTTAGTGCTATTTGCTCATTTGTCCTTTATTGATTTTTAGGTCATCAAATTGGGACGTCCGAAGGAGGATGGTTATTTTTGCCGACAGCTCCTGCTCTGTGGTTGGACTTTTTGGGTTGGTGCTATATGTCATTCGAAAGAGAATCGCTCGCTCGATAAGAATATGTGTCGCGTTTATTGATTTCTATTGAATATCAATAAAATGCCAAAAAGAGAAAAATCGTCTTCACCAACAATTCCTTCCCCTTCTTCAGTTGTTGATATTCGACAGAAATCAGCGTGAGCCAATAAACGCGACACAAATTCTTACTGAGCAAGACATCCTCTTCCAAACGACATACAACACCATACAAAAAAGTCCAACCACAGAACCGGAGTTTTGGTAAAAATTCGGATGGAAAAGTCGGAATTCCCAATTCGATGGACTAAAAATCAATAAAGGGCAAGTGAGAAAATAGGACCAACACATATTCTTGTAGTACAGAACATTGTCTTCCAAGTGCTATAAAAAACTGCGCAAAAAATTACAAACCTAAGCGGAGAGAACAAGTGCGCAAATGGCTACTTTTTCACTTTTCACTTTTCACTTCACTGACCTAAAAATTGAAAAAATTCATGATGAAAAAAGAAATGCAATGCAAAAAAGAAAAGAAATGCACACGCTCTGATAGAGCAAATCATTCTCTTTCGAATGCTATGCAGCGCTATGCAAGAGATTGCCGGCGAAATCTGCAGCGAATCGTTGAAAAAAACGGCAGGGACTTATGGGACAACCTAATACATTAATTGGTCAGACAGGGCAAAAAATTCTGTACAGAAAGTTGAATTTTTAATTAATAATAGACGAATAAAAAATGATAACACAAAAACTTTCCGGATAACCTAATACCATTCCATCAAGTGCATCCTAACTTTCTTAGTAATGATGCAGGGTAGATTCTGGAACAGTAGTAAATGTTCATGGAATCCAGAAGTCTGGAATCTAGCGCACATCAGCCAAAGCTCGTTCACGAGGAAGGCATGCAGATACGATTTTTGTAAGGGATGATCGGCAGTTGATCTCTGAGAAGAGATGTTCTAATTAAAATGTGGCGGCTTACGCGTCGAAATGTGCATGGAATTAAGTCCTGGCGCCAGTAATATCCTCGAAAAGATAATCGTCTGAGTTCCATGAGTTTGTTGCTTTTTCACCCAAGCTAGGAAAAGAACAGTGACCTAGGTAGCGATCGGGGTTTCCATTTTCGAAAACAACGAAGTCAGAGAGTGAGAAACGTGCTGCAGAACCTTCCAAGAATCCACAGAGCAAAGACTCATTGAATACGTGCACACCAATTTTCGTTGGTTAGTCGGCACGTGGTCGGGGACTGGGATAGAGGTCACGGTAAACCTTGCTTGCTTTCCAGCCATCTATGGTGCATCACTGCAGCTCTTCTAAGCCTTCAAGGCTACAATGTTATGTAGAAAGAAAGGCAGTCCTGGACATGAAACGAACCTTTGAAATACCTTTCGCTAACGTGTCTACTGCTAACGTTAACAGTAAGACGAGGAAAACCCGCATTTGGTGGCTGCCCTGAAAAAAAAAACTTGAAGATTCACTAAGTTAATGAGATGCATTGCTCGTTGCGCGGAATGATCTAAATGATGACACAGAAACAACGCTATAATGACATTGAGGATCCTGCTTCAGACAAAAATGAAATTTTGTGGCGAAGGCTGTTAAAGTAGCGAGGAGTTGGATATACGATGTGAAATGTTTGTCGTGTGGAACACAAGAGAAAGCTTAAAAATGTATATTCTCCACCTAGAATAAACAAGCGTCTACGAAATCCACTGAACGAAGTCTATTTCCTATAAATAAGTTTTTCTTCACGCATTAGCGGCGATCATCTGTTGCCTTTAAAACGGCAGTGTGAACTACAAATCTGCCAAAAGTGCATTCGCAGCTTCTCCTTCAAGACAAAAAAGCAGGAGACTGAGAACCAACAGCGCTTAAGCGAAGCGATGCAAAATATCATTCCCCATTTCCAAACTGCTCCTCTTGTTAGACGAATACCTCTAAGAACGGGCTGCTGTGCACATCGCTGTTGCGCACATATACTCCTCAGTGTCTCCGTCTCGTGTACTTCAAAGTGCGTTCCTTGCTACTTTATCTAGGAAGCGCCATTTAGAAGGAATCTTGCTGTGTGACTATGTAGTCTGCGTGCGCGTGTAGCGCAATCGAGGAGGTGTCGGCCGTTGCGTGCACCAGACCCAAGGTTCTTGGTTCGGATTTCTTGCGTAGGCCAACCTAACCTTCCATCCCTTCGGGGTCGTTTCATTGGTACCAGACTACTCTGACAAAAAGAAGATTAGGTGAAAACCTGTTTCGACTTCTGAAATCGTGGAAGTACGCTAGTGCGAAAAACTAATACATATTCATTTTGTCATGTAAGGTGGTCAGTGCTGTCACGGTGCGGTCGCATAGAAGTCTTTTGTGATTTACAGATTTGGGACATTGGTAATAAATCAGGAAATGTCGACAAGGAAAAGGTAATAAAAACAGCTTCCCACAGACGTACAGATGCCGTTTTCGGAGGAAATTCGATGTTAGGGTAGATGCGCAAACGACCGACATGGTGCAGGAATCGAACCCTCCACGACTAGTTCGTAAGGGAGGGCCTCTGCTCCTGCGCCACCCAAATCCCATGGATGAGCCGCGCCCCTGAGGGGTATGTTCGGGCCAGTGGATCGTTACCCACTGCTAAGCGTTACTAATTGGAGGATGAAGATTCTTCCTATAGTATTCGTTCTTGCCGTTACCGCGTACGAGTTCCCTTGTGAGAGGGACAAATCACTGACTTGTTCATCGGCTGGCTATCACAAGTCATTGTTTAAACCAAATACGCATTGAAATCTCTCCCACTACATCGCGAAGAAGTGGAATGCGTGGCGCATCGCACAAATGATTGGGCAGTTGAAATTTGTAGAGGACCGCAGGAAGGTTAACTTTTGACGTCGGATGGTCTAGGTGGAGCACCTCAACATCATCATCGACGTCAATCTCGGTGCCGCACCACGCTGAAAACTGAGCAATCTCGACAGGAAGTGGCAATCTATGTCCAGTCCCCCGAAGAAATCCGGTGCGGTGTCCGCATCCAGCTCTACCGACATTATCTTCCTCGAGATGAAGACTCATAGTAGTGTTGCTTATTGCTCAAACATTGGTTCTACCAAAAATCGTGGAATTTCGCCAACATGCGAGCAGCTATACTTCCAGTGTCCCAATGTCCCCACCACCATTTTGGGGACTGGAGGCAAATTTAGATGCAAACAACACGCCTTCAGAAACGATAACAGAAGCAAATCCTCACCACTTTATAGCGCATTACTCCTTATGAGCTGCTCCTTTATCTAGAGCATTGACACGCAAGTGGTGTTGTTGTAGAGGGAATATATTGCGGCAGCCAACAATCATAAACCGCCCTATTGTGCAAACTGGTACAACCGTATTCAAACCGACTAAGAAAAGAGATCGACCTTCTAGAAAGTGTCCAAAACAACCTCATCACCAGGAAGTTTGTGATGAGGTGTTTTTCGATGGATTACAATACAGTCCCACGCGGAGCTCAACTGAACGTTTCCCTCTCTCCGCTGGAAAATAGAAGGAAAGTTTCAGATTTCATTGTATTTGTATAGAATTCTCGCTAGTAAATTATCTATCAATCCAACAGATTTCTTTGATGGAGAACTGACAAAATCCATGAGAGGAAAACTCAAACTCATTGCTAAATCGCGGATAAGGCGTGACTTCTTGACCTATAATCTTTTGAAGGAGTTTATCTTGCTACATGGAAAGTATGAAGACCTGACGAGGCTCTCAGCGCACGCTGTAATTTGTTTATAACGAGTTAGAGAAAAGGAAGTATGATTTAATACTGTTGTTTCCGTCGACTCGTTCATGATTAAGTGTTACACTGTACTGTGTTGTAACGCTGTTGTATGCTAGATTGTTGTCTATGCCTTAAATAAAGAAATAAATAGATATTCGTAACGTTTCGGTAGCATTGAATAGCGAATGGTATACATTTCAGGAGGCTTCTTTCATGTTATAGCAATTGTTTTTATTCTCTAATGTGGTCTGGTAAACTACCAAGATAAAATAATCGTTAGATGATGCACAGAAGTAGGATGCGTCGAAATTCCGAGCAGGAGTTCATCCCCCTAATTCACCTCACCGTCTCTCTCGTGAGTCCTCGAGGCTCTTGTAAATTCCAACCAATTCGCTTCCAGCTGCTTCAGCTATACATTCGGAACTTTTAGGCCGATACTTAATTAGTTCCTCCCGTGCTGTTGAGCGCATAGGGCGGCGAGATCTTTCCACCGCTGCCTAATAAATGGAAGCACTAGCACAAAAACAACCAGCTACAATTTGCTAGCTACACATTGAGTGCACACATACACACGAGTGGTCCAACCAATAGCCTCAGTAGACGTCTCTTCTACTCAGAAACTAACGAAAATATAAAAATATTCTCTACACTTGGATATTTCTTGAAAATTAGCCTCAGTAAGTGCCTGTTCTACTTGATGGATGACTGAATGGTCGAACTCCTCATGTGCTAAACACTGCTGCTCAAAAATGACCTCAATAAGCATCAATATACCAAAACATCGACGAACTCTGCTGCCCTCCTCTGCTGCTCTTAAGTAGAGGCATATGCTGAAAACATCATCTTAACAGCAGCATGTCCGCTGCAATCAGCAACGTCTCTGCTCCTGTTGAATTGCTATCCCTGCGGTTTTTTCGTTTCGCGTTGCTCCCATTTTGTCCCCGTATCATGCCCTCTTACCACTTTCTCTTCCTTTTTCACTACAGCGTTACCGATCCAAAACTTGTCCCGCAATAAGGTCAGTTATATACGGAAGGCAGGAGAGGGGAGTACAAGGTCAAGAGCGGTGCACTATGAGGCTTCCCCAGTGGAGTGTACTCGCTCCTATGTGAGCGACACGCCAAGCGTCGTGTGCCTCAGGAATACGAACATAGATCCGTAACGCTTTGCAGACGAACGAATGTCAACAGAAGTAATGTCAAGAAACAAATGGTGACACAAGGAGAGGTGATACTGTAGATGCAATGCAATTCCGCCTTAGAAGGCAGTTTCCGCATGAAGTCCAGCAACACCAGAATGCAGTCAAAAAGCGGTTTTTCGAGGAAATGGGCGACGACACCCGTCACCTGGCGGACAGGAACTTCGATCCACGACCATCGTCGCTTTCGCAGTTCGATTAGCGGCGTCAGACATAGACTGGGCGTCCGGGTAATGCGTCTGCCTCTCCTGCGCTGTACCCCGAGTTGCCGTCGAATCAGTTGTCTTCGAAGCAGCGCCCCTGCTTCACACCACGGCGCAGGCTTCGCCGCAAAAACTGTAACAATTCCGATGTTCCTCGTCTGGAACCTCGAATGACGGTGGTGATGAATGCTACTAGACAAGTGACAAAGAACAGTGGTTGGCACCGGTTCAGTCGCTTTGATATACGCTCTACATTTCGTTCGGTGTGATATGGAAGCGAACTTCAGTGCAAAAATATATGCGCTTTTTGCTCTGTTAGCATAATTCAGGAAGAATTTCACGAAACTTAAAATACTTATATATAGAGAAGTAATATATTAAGTGCATTAGCACTGTGAAAAAGTTTGAATAAAATAGTAAACTGTCACACTAAAAATTCTCAAAATCTACCGTACTAATCGCAAACTTCAAGTCGTTGTAAGATCTTTGAAGACTGAGAAAACAGTTATCCAGTGGAAGGCACTAATTTGGTCCAAAACTTTTCATTGGTGATCCAACAGCGACAAAGTCATCATCACTACTTATGAGGGAGGAGTCTTAACGCAAATTCGACGGATCCATATATCCACTTTGAGAAGACGGAACGTGAGGAGGAACGTGCATCATTATACATACATTATACAGTATATCATCATACATTATACCATTATACATATATACAGTTTCCTTCGCGCACTTTCGCTCTTATTACATCCGGGATTTCTCGCCGAGCTTTCGCAGCCTTGTTATAGCTCACTCCCAAGTATCGCTAATGAAATTTAGCTTTCCTTCTCTGAAGAAAAACTGTTCTGTGGGTTTGAGATCTAAAATCAGCCTCTAATCGCAGTGTCTTGAGTCTTGGGGAAAGCGAAGTGATCTGATGATGAGGATGAAAATGGTTGCTCGAGTAGTGCTTCTACCATTTAGTGAGTTCTTCACGCATCAGGCTTCTATCCCAAAGGGCAGTCTGAGAAAAGTCTGTTTCCCAAAAGCCAAAACCTCTCTCCGTGCATCGTTTTTCACTCAACGAGACGATTCTAAGATTGACAAAAATGCGCCTTGCCCGTTTCATGGCCTCCCTTCATAAGGCTATCTTTGAGCCTACTGGTGTCTCTGAGTAGGACAGAGTAGACTAGGTAGAGTAACTAACTAGTTTCTTGCACTTACTTTGCAGTGTTCAAGTTCATGGCATTTTCCACTTCACGTAATTGTGTTTGTTTAGAACCGCCTCAGCAGTAAAAACGTTTTAGAACAATGCCTCCTTCAGCTGACCAAACTGTAAGGTTGACCCAGATGAAACGATCCATTTTTCCACCCCTCAGGCAATCAGATTTGATTGAACATTTTCCTGCCCCTTATGCCACATTTTGCCATTTTACTCTACTGAAGCTCTCGTAGTAGACTACGACATCGTAATCTGAATAGCTCCTCCAACTTTACGCAGGCCGTATGGTAAACAAGCTGGAAACGGAAAGCGCACTGAGCGCAAGTTGTTCGATGCTCTTTGAGGACTCGATTATCGGCAGACAAGGTGGAAAAGTAGCGGTGAGGTGGAAGCAACGAATGTCGACCACGGTCATAACCCGACCCCACGACACCGCCGCGTGCCTTACCGGCAAGATACCATCTCGACCCGCGCATAGCTGGGTGACAGCTACAACATCGAACAAAAAATCGAGTTCTTTGCTGGCAGCACACGCGGCTCACATTCCAATGCCTCATCGTGACCCGGCGGCGGCCACGCCAATTCCTGCAGTTGAACCAGTGGAGCAGGCGGTCAGGAAATCCACTTTAGGTAGGTTATTTATTCATGTTGCACACGAAAGACCATGCAAATGTACAGATGAACCAACAAAACAACGCACGCAAAACGTAACTCACCGCCAGAGGCATTGTGATCAGAAAGAAACTATAGCAAGCAACAAGAAACAGCCCAAAAGGAGGCGAACTACATAAGCATCAACCTGGAGATTCCAGTCAGGGAGTCTTTTCTGTTGCCCAAGAGTTCGTTAAAATCGGTTTTTTAGATAATGTCAAGAGTCCGGAGCCAGCTCATCTACAGGCGTCATACTATTTTTGCTCCGGCCATTCATTAACCGAGACCTTTCCATTTTAGCCACAAGATTGGCCAATGCACGCAGTTACATGTTGCAAAGCCCTGGGCGCTGCTTAGCAAGGGAGTGAATTTTGGCCACTAGTTGGAGAGCACTAAGCTCTGTGATGTGTCGCCTAAAGCATTAGATAGCATAATGAAGCTTTCACTGTTTTCGAGGAGAAGGAGCAACTAGACGATCTATGTCAGCTAGTTCCGATTCACTTCGAAGCCGCATTTCCTCCTCTTCTGCTTCAGTGTCCAATGATTCTTCTGTCTCTAGGTACTGACTTCTTTTCTGCAACATTTTACACGAAATGTTCGTTCTTTCTAGATGACACTCGTTAGCTTTGATACATTGCTACATTATCATTTCTATCATCTTTGCTCCCGTTTTTTGATGGTGTTGTAATGTATAAATGCCAGCCAAGCAGTAATCTGTCGAAGCCTTCAACTCGCTCCTCAAAATGTGGATAAAGAAGTTATCTAGGGAGCAAGTGAGACCGCCCGTGCTTCCTTTCAGCACATGAAAAGTGTTCGGCTGAACGTAGGAATAATCAGTTAACTTTGAAACTCCAACCTGTTCATGAATTACCCGTCGTTTATTACCGAAAAAGGCAATCCTTCCACCTACCCTGAACTAGTCATGTAAATACGGAGCACATTGGAAGGCCATTTGCCCTTCTGCAATTGCAATTCCGACAAGCACCTAAAGAAGGGAATGCGTTCTTCAGTACCACCACTCCATCGAAGGTTGATCAATGCCGCTTTTGTTCCAAGTGTCCTACGTAGATACCTTGATAGAACGAGATTCTACTGCACCCCTGGGGGGGGGGGGGGGGGGGGGGTATTGCAGCATGTGATACTGCGTCGTATGCCAGCAGGTGGTGCCTTTCAGCTTAACCATGGACGACTGTCGGAATTGGCAGCAAACCACTGTCTGATTGGCACTCTGTGAGGGGCGGGAGAGGGGATGGGGGTGGAGAATGGGGATCGTGCAGCAGCATCCGGATCAAGCATGCGTGTCATCGATGTCGTACAACCGGCGGGGGTCCGGATTCAAAAGACATGCCGTTCTTATTCGGAAGTCGTGTTACAGACGTTGCGTAACGAGTCGAGTAAGAGTCCGGATTCAGAATACATGTTACAAACGTCGCGTAACGAGTGTCCGGATCTAGAATACCAGAATACATGGCACAGAGGTGATCCACCATCCTACGTATACAATAAGTGGGAACCTGTCTGTGTGTACGAGTTGCCGTACGAAGGGGAGATGGAGGGCAGTGGGGGGCTTACTACTATCGGTCGAATGAGCTTGATATCGCACCAGCATGTTGATCAGCAGACCACCCACTGATTTTATCTATTTTTCTCCAGACAAGTGAGAATGGCTCCATAACATATACTTTTTTCACGTATCACTTTTCACATCAAATTGGACATTCTTCTAAGCTAGCTTTAAGACTTTTGAAATCAAAGCGAAGTCTTCGAAATTTAAGCGAGTTTCTTCTACATTAAACTAGACACTCTCCAAAAAGGTTAGAATAATTTTTGTACAAGTGAAATTTTAGTATAGCCTTCTTTAAAGTTGTAGTTCATAATCTACATATCTAAGAGAACACACTGTTTAAAATTTTATAAAAATTTTATTTATGAGAAAAAATAACGGTTTAAAGTTTGTTTTGAAGCATGAAAAGGCGGTATTTAATTGTACCAAAAAATAGACTGCGCCATGCCCTTGTCCAAGTCGTCGCGAATTTCATTCGATTGATAGCAAAATTTCTGTTTCTATGAAGTTTCAGGCCTGTAAACAGCAAAACAAAAACAGTTGTAAAGAACACACATATTTTCATGTAGACGCCTCATATAAGCAGTATTTACAACATCAATCAAATAAATAAAATAAAACCATATTCAATTAAAAATCACGATGAGCTTTTCGAGTGAATGGACAAATCTTTTAATGCGCTATAAGATTGATCTTTTGCTGTGCTTCAAGACAAATTTTAATTCATTATTTTTTCAAAAGGTAAAAATTTTATACAATTATTACACTTGCGTGGGCTGGTGAACTAAAAAGAATCAGATAAAGTTTCACCAAATTTAACTTAAACAAAAAATAATTCTAACCATGTTATTGAGTCTGTGGATTGTTTCGTACCTCGTACTAAAGATTTGGAAGTGTTCGCTTTGATTTCAAAAGTCTTAGACCATCCTAGAAGAGTCTCCAATTTGGTTTTAGGTGTCCGATTCGAATTGAAAATGGCATGCGTATATGCAATATGGTGAAATGTTGCACCACCTATCGCTTGATGAGCCGCGCTATCAAGGGTTTCGGCTGTATTTTCTTCGTTAAATTGCTGTAAGTCGTTGATGAATTCGGTCCCAGGATGCCGGAGAACGCCTGTTAAGTAGACACACGTGCATTTTCGAACCAGCATATTCGTCTCTATGCCAATGGCCAAGACGCTCGTCATTCAACGGCTGCAGGTGATCTAAAATACCAATGGTAAGAGCGCTGGTTGCTTCCATAGACTGAACATGCCCTCGATATGTTCACATAAACATGAGATCCACGCGATAACATGCTAAGGTTTTCTTGATGCGGTTAAACACATACATTAGAGGAGCATCTGTGCCATTAGGAGCGGACAAAATTCCCGGCAAACTGAACTACCTGATATTTAGCCCGCAGAGAAATGCACCTTTAATGATGTTACAGTCCCCTAGAGGAGTGCGAAGGGAATGCACAATGAAATCGAAGCTCTTTAGAGGATATCGTTGCATTATTAGACAATGAGAAAGAAATAAAGAAGGAGGAAGGAACAGGAAAAAAGTCCCTGATGTCTTATAAAGCCTTCGATTTCTGAAAGGCGATACACTTCCTTCCAAACATTTCAATGAGTTCAAGTGGAACTGAGTTGCGCACCAGGAGGACCACATGAAGGTCTCGTTCAAATTTGGAGCAGGCGGACATCTTTACAGGGGTAGCATAACAGTAACGCAGTCAGGAGAAAGAGCCGGGTGTCGTGTGCAGCACGGTTCAAGACTCTTGGATTGGGTCTAGCTCAGGCGAACAATGCATCCCACCCCACCAAGGTGGATGAATTGGTGTCAGACCTGGCTGAAAAGGGTAAAACACAAACACGTTCATCAGCTGCCCACTGGATCTTTGTGTGACCAAATAAATGATAAAATACTAAAAATTGTCTTTAGACAACTCTTTTTGGTATCAGCCCAACCTTCCCTTCCTATCAGTTGAAGTTGAATGCATTCTTATATGCCAAATCTGAACGCAATAAAATTGCTTCGTACCAAACAGTGATTGATTGAACTTTATTCATCCTGTTTATTCATTTGTTCTTCAGTTCAGTTTCTTTAAACCTTAGGTGGCTGTTATCGAGGTTGTAGGCTCTCCTAACGACGTTTTGTTGCAATTAAAACTCTGGCGCAAGGCGGACTCGAACCCGCATCTCCTGGTGACCGGGTGGGAATGCTCCACGCCATTTCACCACCAGCACTGTTTGACAGAACGCAACATTCACACCTTCATTCTTCCCTCTTTTAAACGTTTTCAATACCATGCAAATGTTTCGGTATTGTAACAAAGTAGGTAAAACGAACTTCGGCGGGCTAGTGGCCGCCAAACGTCTGGTTGGGGGCTTCACCCATAATAAGCCCCGAGGAAAGAACTCCCAACCGTCTTCTTTTTCCTTCTTTGGCCTTCTTATATTTAACACAGTAAAACGCTTGTTTTATCACATAGGATAGTATAGGGGGATATGGTTGGGGTGGAAATCCTCAAAACTGCGCCTATGGAACCTGTCCGTCCTCTCATCGCATATAGGCGATTTATTATGCGAAGTAACCATTGTCTACGAGGAGGGAAAAAGACCGTGAGTGGAACCAACCTAAAACGCTCGATCTGCGAAAACATAGTTGAAATCAATCGGTATTGGTCGATCGGTCGATATTGTCTGAACTCCGACTGGGATAATAATCGTCCTTCAATCATTCACCCTATCCTCTCCATCCGCCAATTGCTCTTTGGGAAAAAATGGAGTCCAAGTAAACCACGTGTACGCTCGTTGCCCAAAGCCTGGAAAAAGGTCTTCTGAAAAAAACAGGGTGCCTCGAAAAAATGTATACGCTGTTTGAAAGGCGATAACTTTGCTCACAGTAAAGGAACTGAAGAAATTAAAGGCTTATATGAAAGCTTAAGATTGTATATTTTCTGACATATGAGCGGTATGGATTGCCTCACGGACTCGTCCGGATTCTTGCATTTTACACTATATTGATTGTTTTTCGTTTGAATACTTGTTATAATTTCTCTACAAAGTGGCCGTATCGATAATATGTGCTTCCTTAAGAGCCTAAAACTTAAAATAACACTACGACTTGCAAAAAATGCAGGTACCATTTGAAGGTTCTAACACTACTGCTTGTAAAGTTCTGAGGAGGCTTGAGACTTGCATGAACGCACACAGAAACGAGATTTCTGTGGTGCGCAAATAGTAAAGGTTGCGCCATGCACCCGCCTGAAACCTTGGATTTGTGACGCGAGTGGGTGGTGCTCTGGAGAAGTAGTCGTTAAATAGCTTCTACACTTTGACGATGTTTTCAAACTTCCAGTAACACTTCAGGATAAACTTCTCTTCGAAGGAAAGCCTGGAGCTGGTATGACAGTTGTTATGGGCTCAGATATATAGAGAGCGTTATTAGAGCGATAGCGAGAGCGATAAATTGTGCAATCTGTAAACTCGCATCTCTCGTGTCCCTCACGTGATCTTCAAGGTCTAAACATTAAAGGAATCAAAGGATAATTTAGCCTAATAGTAACAAGGTTATAACAGGGATTCAGCCAATGCACAACCCATCGAGACTGAAATGCAAAGTTTCAGGTGGATACATGGCGCAATCTTGACTCACAGAAAACTCGTCATATGTACTGTGTTTTCATATAAATCTCAAACATTTTCAAAAGCGTCACTGGCAGCAATGCTAGAACCTTTCAAATAGTAGCTGCATTTTTTAAGATATCCTGCGTTTTTCTTAAGTCGTGGTGTGCTGCTAAACTTTAAAAAAGGCACAAGTTTATCGATACGGCTACCTTGTGCAAAAATTATAACTAGTATTCAGGCGAAAAACAATCAATCAAGAGTAAAATGCAAGAATTCAAGTGAGTGGCGTAACCCATACCGCTCATATGTCGGAAAATTTCTGTTTCCTTAAGCTTTCATATGAAGGCTTAAGTTCTTCGGTACCTTTACTGTGAGCAACGTTATCACCTTTCAAACAGTGTATACATTTTTGAGACACCCTGTAGAACGCATGCTGCGCAGAGTCTGATCTGTGGCACGTCTTCTGCTCCCCGACGCACCTGTCGTGACGACGTAGCACGTCCCGACACACGTTGGACAATATTTAGAGGAAATAATGTCCTAATTACTGCCCCTCCCCCTTAGTGGTCTCCCCTTCAATAGCACATCTTTATTGGCCCCTTTATTGGGTCCGCTTACTGGTTTCCCTTTACTGGTCCTCCTTCACTGGTCCTCCCCTTCTGCCACCTTACTGGTCTTGTTCGAGGTCCCCTTGCTGGTCTCATCCTTACTGGTCCCCTTTCACTGGTCCCCCTTATTGGTCCCCCTTTAGTGGCGAACCTTTACTGGTGCCCCTTTACATGGCTCCTTACTGGTTGTCACTCTTTATTGAAGTCCCCCTTATTTCTATCCCCTTTGATAGTACCTCCTTTCACTGGTCCCCCTTTAGTAGCGAACCTTTACTGGTGCCTCTTTACATGGCTCCCTTACTGCTCACCCCTCTTTATTTAAGTCCCCTTACTTCTACCCCTTTGCTTGTCCCTGCTTTACTGCGCGTGTAGCGCAGTCGGACAGGCGCCTACTGTCGCGTGTACCCGATACCTGATTCCTGGTTCGGATTTCCCACCCAAGCCAACCAAGCCTTTCATTCCTCCGGGGTCGTTGAATTGTTACCAGACTTGTCTGGGAAGGATAGAACGCTTGTTCATCGGCTAGCCACCGCAAGTCATTGTAAGGCCAAATACGCATTCAATTGGCCTCCACGATATCCCGTAAAAGTAGAATGCATGGCGCATCCCAAAGGTATTGAGTAACGCCGTCCTTTATCCTTTATCCTTTACTGGTCACCCTTCACTGTTCCCCCTTACTGCCTCCCTCCGCCTTAATGGTTCCCGCTCTACGTCTACTAAATCCCGACACACTGAACGACGTCTTCGGCACGTCTTCTGAATCCCGACGCAAGTCTTCCGAATTCCTGCGCTGAAGATGTGCTCATTGTTCTTCGGGATTTCCTCATAGACTGCTTTTTATTCTTCTGGCAACTTTCACTATTTCATCTACATAACTGTTACCAAGTAAACCATACTTTATCCTATCACTTACACTTACAGGAGACGGGTTGGAGCATTTCAGATACGAGCACTTGCCCACTCCCTCGACTTTAGAGGTCGAAAGAAATTTCGTCCAAAGTTCATCTATAGGGTTATTTAGGATGCAGATCACCAATCTGGCAACCATTTTCGAAGAGACGATAGATTACAGAAGATTACGATGTGGTATGTGGTATGTGTAAGTATAGGAGTATACGCAGAGTAACCAGCACTGCTGCCTTTCACGACTCCAGAGGTCGAAGAGAGGTCGAAAGAAACCATTTCGCTAAAATATCGCCCAGAAGGGTTGTTTGGGGTGCTAATCACGGACAGGATATCTTTTTTTAGAATTTCGGTCGATTACAGTAGGTTGCTGTATATGGGTGACTAAAGCTATCTGCGTTAATAGAATCGCTTTCTTCTCCAATGTGGTTTTCTTCAATGTTATTTTCCAACCTTGTACTCTCTCTCGTAAGAGATAGGGAAGGACCACCTAGCAAACCTCCTAACCCCATCCGGAATCGAACCCTCGACTACCCGCCCACAACTCCACCTCGCTATCCACTCGGCCATTAGGTCGCAACTAACGTCCTTTGTCCTGGAAACGCAGGAAATTATCATTTCACTATAATCTAACTTTAATTTGAGCTCCAAACCTTTTGTAGTTTAAGTTCTGAGCACGACAGCGCGATTCGAGGTATCTCTTTCGCCCTATCAGCCTGCCCTGAAACGGTACAATTTTTTGCCATTTTTGGACCACCCAGGGCATTTAGCAAAAACGAAACGTAGTTCTGTCATTCTCGGTCGATGTCTACAAGACCGTATAGATCTCGTTCAGAATCTCCAGACCGAGTTCATTGACCTTCCTCGTAAGGTCTCTTCTGTGTAAATAACGTTGAATACTCTAAAGAAGTTGTAATCTAAATTGTCTGCGTCTTGGCCGAAAGCTCAACAACACAGAATGTGATCTCAATTCGAAATTGCAGAATTTAACAAAACTGGAGCCTGGAGAGTACCTCACAATCGAAACGACTCCCATTTGGTTTAGAAGTGGCGAGCAACAGCAACACCAGATGGCCGTAATGCTTTCGGAGACGGACCGTCAACAACAGAAAACATGAGGCCCACTGCCTGAATTTCTTCTGCGGGAGCACTGGGTTGGTCCGATCCCATGAAAGGTCGGGGTGACACATTCGGGGCTCTGCAAGTGCAAAGAGTCAAAACGCAATCCGTCTTTGCGGGAGACGGTGGGCTAGACAGTCAGCTGACTGGCCGGACAGGACCGAACTGCACCAGCAATAAGCGCACAGCCTGCCTTGAGCTTGGCCTTGCAGTTTTTGCTTTTGAAAAAAAACAGATCTGTGCCTGTAGCACTGCCGGCTTTGAGTAAGCAGACCCTAGACGCAATCGAAGAGCAATCTATCGGCCGTAAAAGCAAAGAAACGAGTGGTTTGGCCTTCAATTACAAACTGAGCACAGTAGCTCGCGGTATAATTCGCGGCAGGTATAGTTCGAAGTCCACCTGAACTCAATTTCCTCACTTGTCTCTTAATTCATTTCGAAAAACGCTTTGTGTGTAGGTAGGTTGACCATTGCGTACACGTGCTGACGCCAGTTAAGGTGCTAAACGACTCCCTTTAATTGCAGGAAGCGTCAATTCGCAATCGCTGTGCGCGAAACACGTTGAGAACGCCCTTGTTTGAGATCTTGTTGAACTACTGGAGCAGAATCCGTCACCAGTAGACGAGGCTCCCGTTAACTGTTTGTCAATTTCATATGAGTAGCAGTTGCTCTTCCTTCTTACTTGGGGTTCACAGCAGTTCATCACAAGGGCTCCAGAATTACACTACCCAAGGCTGTGTTCTATCGTCCTACATAAGCGCCCAGGAGCTACCACTCTTTCTTTTCCTAAATCCCGTACAGCGTGTTCTTATAAAAACTATCAAAATGTCAGGGAAATTCTAGCAATATGGTAGAAGGTTCGAAAGGACCTATCCTAAACTGGGTTTGGAGGAGGGATGAATCTTACTAATAGAAAATTTGGGCACGCACAAGATGGTGTCTCTCGAATAGGAAATTGAAAAATGTTGACGAATCATAAAGCAATGCGGCATTCATTTGTATAATCGTATGTTTTTAATTCTGGCGTCGCAGTCGAATAGACAAAGTGCAGTACCTCCTCCGACTAGAATATATCCGAAAAACGATCCTGTTGCAAAATTGTCCACAAGATTTTACGAAAGTGGACTTCGCGCCATCAACTGGGAATTCTAAAGTTACCGGACGATAACTCAGGTCATCGGAATGTTAACAGAAACAGAATAGCAGCTTATCCATAAGGCTTTCACATGGACGATGCCAATGCGCAAAACGGCAAGGAGTTGTGAGAACGTTCAGAAAGGAGTCGCTTGGAAGACTGAAGAAAGGGTCACGACTCCGAACTCTACAGCGCTGTTTTCGCTGTTCCTTGGAGCCCATATCCGTTAATCCGAACAAAGAATGCCAGGAGCAAACACTACGACACCTTCCCTGTGCAAACTCCTGCGTACCCGCACAAAACCAGCACACAAAAAATTAGGAGGTTCACATTGGCAACAAATGCAGGGAGCGTCAAAGCCCATTAGACTAGTCTGAATGCTGGACGACAGTCAAAGGCAAAAACGTTGTTGCAAATTCGCGCAGGAGAAGCAAAGAGTTTCAAGGCAGACCAGTTGGCAGGTCGGTGTGGTCGTCGAAAGTACACGCCGACCGAGCATTTAGTTGGATATGCGTCGAAGAACTGGATCTCGTGCACGTCACCACGTCCGAAAGTCAATGGCGATTGGGGTGACAAGTGAGACCGAAAGAAATCGACGGAAACTGCGGCAAGTCCTACGTACCACCGCACGCACAGTCTCCCACTGAACCTACGCATAGACTTATGAGATGCGCGGCTCCACCTCAAAAAAGCCATTGTGGTCTTTTATAGTGGAACCTGTCGCGCGTGATAGCACGCCCTGCTACTTGAAAAATACACTGTCGCCGCCCGGAACCAGATTCGAAGTAGGAACCATTGCGAATCTGGAGTTGAGTATGGTGGTTGTCGACATTTGGCACAACCACACTACCTACGCTCATAAAAAATCATCAAAAAATGAAATTTCATTTGTAGTTCACTGTCTCAGGTTTTAATTATTATACAAATCCAGTGTGCACTGCAAGTGCTCTTATAAGAGTTAGAGTACCAGGCGCAGCGAGATTGCGATACGCGGGTCATATAGAGGGGCTTTTGAGGTGAGACGACCTGCAATAATGCGCAAGCTTTGTTCCTGGAACCTAAGAGCACTGGCACCTGGAGTTCCTTTAAAAACTTCAGTAAAAAATTTACGGTACACCTCAAGAAGTATAATAGCTATTTGGAGAAAAACGTCATTGATTCTGGAAACATATCCAGATTATACACGTTTATCAACAATAGGATTAAGGATAAGAGCTTCACCTGTTCTCATGTAGAGGAGGATGTCATGACAACCTCAGCTACAGGAAAGGCAAATGTGTTAGCGAACCATTTTGAGAAAAGCATTCAGACGGATAACGGCAAAACTTCAAGGTGCCTCGACTCTAGTTTTGTTAAACCTATGAAGGACGTTCCTTCATTTAGAGCTACAGTACCGGACGCGTCTTTTGAATAGACGCCGAAAAAACCGCACTTTTGCGGTTTTTGCGTCTTTTTGCTATAACTCGCCAAAAGATCGTTCATTTGAAAAGCCAGGAGTATATTTGAGCTCAGGAGGTCGAGCTCTATCGTTTGTTATATACATTTCATATGAAAGATCAAAAATGGCCAAAATTGAAAACTTGCGCTCCATTGAGAAGGCCGGCCGCGGACGAGTTCTCGGCCGCAAGGCGTCGGAAACCGTGACATACTCACAATTCCTCTATTTTGAGGTTTTTTGAGAAACGGTTGGTACCACCGTTCGATTTGTCTCTTCAAGATCTACACAACCGTGTATACAGCTTCGCCAAACCACCGCATTTTCGCAGTGGAAGATCAAGGATGCTGGAGCAGACTTTTTGGCACTGGAGAAGCTTATATTCTAGGACTTGCGTGTTCTCGGAGCATCTCAAGCATGGCGTAAAGTGTTTTGTCATGCCAGGAATCCTCTGAGAGTGCGCCGTGCACAATGCATATAGGATCGAACCTATCAATCGAGTGGAGGGGGACAGTTTGTAGAGTGAGCATTTAGGGAGTTTTATAAGAAATTCTCAGCCGCCCTACCCACGAATTGCTGTACTCTGTTCCGGCGAGACTTTGGAGTGCGCTGTGCACAATGTATGTAGGATCGAACCTATCAATCGACTGGGCAAGACAGCTCGCTATGTTTCAGCGCGCTTCTTGAACTTTCAGCTGCCTACAAAATCCACAACTTGCAGCCGGAAAGACTCGAACTTGACAGAGTTATTGCGCTCAGAACACCCCCGCGATGCAATTTGCGAGCTGTCTCGCCCACTCGATTGATAGGTTCGATCCTATATGCATTGTGCACGGCGCACTCTCAGAGAATTCCTGGCACGACGGAACACTTTACGCCATGCTTGAGATGCCCCGAGAACACGCAAGTCCTGGAATATAAGCTTCTCCAGTGCTAAAAAGTCTGCTCCAGCATCTTTGATCTTCCACTGCGAAAATGCGGTGGTTTGGCGAAGCTGTATACATGCTTGTGTAGATCTCGAAGAGACAAATCGAACGGTACCAACCGTTTCTCAAAAAACCTCAAAATAGAGGAATTGTGAGCCTGCAACCGTTTTCGACGCCTTGCGGCCGAGAACTCGTCCGCGGCCGGCCTTTTCAATGGAGCGCAAGTTTTCAATTTTGGCCATTTTTGATCTTTCATATGAAATGTATATAACAAGCGATAGAGCTCGACCTCTTGAGCTCAAATATAGTCCTGGTTTTTCAAATGGATGACCTTTTGGCGGAGTTATAGCAAAAGACGCAAAAAACGGAAAAGTGCGGTTTTTTCGGCGTCTATTCAAAAGACGCGTCGGTACTGTAATCTACTCTACGGTTTGATTAACAAGTGGCTAAACTCTTCATCAGCTACCCCTGATTTCATACCTCACCACTTCGTTTTAAAAAAATCCTCGTTTATATGTGGCTCAGTTGTATATCTTTCCAATCAATAGCAATGTGTGGTAAAATTCCTCAACGTTGAAATTGTTTCGTCTGTTCCATGCTTGAGAAAGAACAGGCTATCAATTTTGAAAACATTTCAGGTCAAAGTAAACTCTTCATTTGCCGGTGCAAGAGCGGTAGTCGGTGGTGTCCCACCTTTCCCCATTGCTTTTCAACATCTTCATCGCTGAGATTCCTGATGTTATGCAGCAGTGCAACGTCACAAAAGTGTATGCTGATGACGTAAAGATTCATAAAACTATTGCAGTCTCAGAGGGTGTATGAGCGCTTCAAATAAATAGATATATCGAACTACCATTTCTAGAATCTCACCGCAGGGTTTTTGACATCTGAGCTGCACATAGGTTGTTATACTTTACCTCTGATTTTAGGCTTAGAAGATTCTTTAAGATGAATTCTTCGCACACAAGAACTGGCTCCTCTAAGCTACACCTCCCTCTGCCAAGAACCAATTTGCGAGCAATATCTTTCACTTAGGCCGCCAGTTTGTACTTAAAATCCTCTAAACACCTTTTCTCATGATCACAGTAGTTAACTTTAGACCACCAATGCTTGAAATAAACCAAGGCCGACTATTCGCGCCTTTGTAAGGGCTAGTTTTTCAATAATGCCCATCTGCACCACCACCATACCATACCATATCAACAATAATACCGTAAATGCACACAAATACGCGTACTATACGGTTAATTACTATGAACACGGACCATATCGGTGCATAGGTGTGCTTGTCGTTCTCATCTGAACGTGTTGTCGGTTGATCACTTCCCACCTTCACACCGGATTTCGCCTCCCCGACAAGTAGAGACATTGCGGTTGCAGATTTCCTCACCCTAGGGTACCAACAATTTTTGCCGCAATGGATGCTACGCTCGTTACCTAATCAGCACCGACGAGTCTCTAGTATAGTTGTGCTTTCGAAATTTTTCCGATTACTAGAATTGTTTCAAATGCTCACAATTTTCGAACACTCCAATTCGAATATATTCGAAACTGCAATTTTTGAATGCTTGAATTGGAATATATTCGAAAAACTCGATTTATGAAAGATATTCGAATACCTACTCAAATAGGCCAGTCGACTACTACCACAATGCCAACCCGAACTGGTACAGAGTTTCCAGAGAGCGGTGAAACGCTGACTCATCGTTGGCGGAGTACCGCTGTTCGCTCTATCAGATATTTATTCAAAGGGTGGCCTTGAATTCACGGCAACTGGAATGCGTTGCTCATTCCATTTCGCTAACTCCGAATTGGATCCTCTTTTTTCACTGCGGCCTCTACATTAGCCGCAGATTTCATTTTTCTAGACAATCATCCAACTGTTCAGGACAGCTCTTTCGTTAGGGTAATCACGGACCATAGGGTCTACCTAGAAGTCCGCCTTCTGTTGGTGGAATCCGTTTTCCAGTGAATGAATGGCGAACCAAGTGCGACCGTGTGCAACGCATTCCAGTTGCCGTGAATTCAAGGCCACCCTTTGGATGCATATTTGATAGAGCGAACAGCGGTACCCCGCCAACGATGAGTCAGCGTTTCACCGCTTTCTGGAAACTGTACCAGTTCGGGTTGGCATTGTGGTAGTAGTCGACTAACCTGTTTGAGTAGGTATTCGAATATCTTTCATAAATCGAGTTTTTCGAATATATTCCAATTCAAATATTCAAAAAAAACTGCAGTTTCGATTATATTCGAATTCGAGTGTTCGAAACTTATGAGCATGTGAAACAATTCGAGTTGTCGGAAAAGTTTCGAAAGCAGAACTGTAGTTAGCATGCGCATAGCAACTTCAAAGTGAGATCGTCTCGTGATATCCATAAGCTCATGACTCCCGTAGATACGCGCTCACTCACCGAAGGACACCATTAAGTTCAAACCGAGATGCTCGAGCTGGAATTTAAGGTTGAAGCGTCGACACTGGATTTTTCGACATAACAATTGTCAAACTGCACAAAGAGCGTTGCGCGAAAACGTAAACAGGTACGTAGTAAGAACGTGTTGAGCAGATTGTTGAGGCGGCTCCGCTTGGAGCTAGGAGATCAATTTCAGGCGTCACCTTTCCCTTTTTCTACCAGTAAGGTCAACTTTTTCAAGACTTTGCCGATGTATGAAGAGACAATTTTCGCAACTTCTTCTTCAGAAACAGATCCAAACAAATGCCAAGGGGGCTATCTAATCGTTCCACGTAGAGACGTTCTTCCAGGTTATAAAAGAACTACGTTGGACTTCAACTCTGATTCCTTAGTCTTCCAGATATCGAGGATGTTGTATTGGAACAGCAATGTAGACATGTGTGCCAGGAAGACAAGAGAAGCGGGCTCGCGCCACTTGTGTACCGGTTTCACTTACTTTTATTACAGTGGTTTTATCGCCACAACATTATTTTTTATTCCAAGAGCCTACGCACCCAACGTTATGGTTCAGTGAGGCTAGTCTTGCAAACAATGCAAAGCAATTCAAAGAACAGGAACACGCAGAGCAATTCCATGTTGTCCTTGCTTCGCAGATTGTAAATTCAGTATGCCAAGCATCCGTTTTTAGATCCATGGCCCTACTTCATCTTTTAGGCAGCTTGTCGATCGATCTGCGACAAATTTCGAATGCTTAAGAGGGGAACGGAATTACGGCTTTTTCAAATGAAGACGGTCGTCGAATTCCATATCTCGAAGATGCAGTTATTACTCTCGGAATAGGTGGTACACGGAAGGAGCAGTGTCTGGGAAATACGTAGCATGAGTCGGAATGTCAGCGCAAATCGATGCTGTTACAGAGGTCGCAGGTACGCCAGTTCCCAATCCAGATTTGCTTCTGAGTCCAATGAGAAGTTTCTTCTCGCCTAACCTGGCTTTCGGCTAGAATAGAAACGATTCTACACGTTGCAGTCATTGGCTTTTGCGGATGTAAATCACAGATGAAACTATGGTTTCGTTTCTGGCCAGAATTCCCTTCAGCGCGATCTTATGTGCATTGGGGAGGACCAAGGGCTACATGTTGGAGAAGATGCACTGCGTGGGTGCGATAACGTGGAACGGGGAGGTGCAGGAACATGCCCTTGCACCTACCCCTTAATGGCGGCAGCCAATCTGTGCACAGTGAGGCAGAGCCGGGGCCTGATTGGCTGCCACTGTTGCAGTAGGGCAACTAGACGTTCCCGCACACCCACACCCCTCCTCCTCCCCCCGCGGGATTACGATAGAAAATGCCCGAACGAACCGCGCCTCGTCTGTTTCGGTGCGAGAAAATATCCGAAACTAGGAAGCAAATGTTCGCGGTCAGGAGAGAAAATGCCCGAGACCGCTGAGCGATTGTCGAGAGCGCGATTAAACCCGATCAACAAAACACATGGTAGTCACAAGGATACGGTATTTTCTCATTCCGTCATGGAGAGGGCCTGTGAAGTGTGTGGCAACTGGAGCCGTGAGAATATCTCATCCACATACTCAGAAAGAGGAATGTGGTCATTTTCTATCAACTGATGCTCACTAAACGTCGTACGAACCCACACCAGCAAAGCTTAGCCCTTCTGTAAAAGGATGTACATCTTTGCTGTATACGCACGTGATCCTATGATTAAGAGCAGTGATACGAATACACTTTGAAGAGGAAAAACAACCATGATGTTTCCGTTTATGTATGCAGTGGCTGCTGATGCATGAAAATGTTTGACCGAGCAAGATATGGGGCCCCTGCCACTGTGAAGATAAAAGGATCTTCGCGTATTTCTGCAATGTGACGCTGTAATCACGCACTTTAGTTATGAGATACTTCATTATAGATCCTCTTCTCGGTCATTAGTGTCAGCCCAGAAGCTTCGCTAAACTTTGTTTTTTTAAACGAAACACAGGATAGTTACGAACTGACCAATCTCTGCTCGAATGCAATTAGTAAAAGACATTCGCAAACCAGAATACGGTGAGAAAGTTAACATAGAGACCACCGTTCTTTAAATATATCGTCACTGTGTGTTTTTAGCACATTTTGATTATACTAAAACGAAAGCCATGGCTAGCCGGGATGATAGCATGACAATTGCCAAAAACGACATCTTTGGAACTTTACTGCTCTCTGAAGTGATTCTGCACTAATAGAAATTGTTCTGTTGGGAGAGACTGAATCCTACGGTGCTAGGAGATAGTAGATACATATTTTGACACTTCTTTGCTTTTGAAATATTTCTTCCTCCGGGACACCGCTGATAATGTAAACGTTTTCGGTGTTTTTTTTTATTTGAGTTTCTCTTAGTACAGAATTCTTCTTTTGAGTTAGATTGAGAACCTTGCTTTGTTTTTTCTTCTTCAGGTATTTCCACATAACTGCGTAAAGCTTTTAAATATGAGAATACATGTCTGGCTGCTACGAAAAAGGCTTTACAAAAAATCATGAAATGTTCTAAGCGTTTCAGTTGCCATCAAATGAACAGCACTTGAGTTGCAGTACCTTAACTCAATCTACCGAGTTCTCTTGTTTCGAAGGTGCATTTTTCGTGCATGAATTTTTAGATCCACTTCTTATTAAAGCTTAAATCTGATAGAAACGCTACGGAAATTAGATTAGCGATGTGGTAGATTAACGATGCATCAGGTTAAGGCTCCTAAAACGAGCCGTTTTCCCAACAGTTTCGAATTTATTTCGAATTTCAGTAACGGCGACTACGTCCAACAGTTGTATGCTTTATCATCTGCTTGCTATCACATGGTTTTATACTGAGAGGCCGGATTCATGATTGAGTTTACCCTGGATTATGTGAATAGTGGGTAGAAATTTGAGCATTTCCTGTGATTGAAGCGGTGGGTGGAAGGCAGAGTACAATTTTATCATTCAGCGATTGATAGCTACATTTTATCGCCGTCGATTCAAGTGGTAAGAAAATATTCAGAGGTCGACGAGGGTGTTGCCGATTTTGCTTTTAATTCCTTTCTTTTCCATGATTTCGTCTTTAGACTCACATCCCGATATATCTGAATCAACTGTATCCGGAAACAATTGTTAATTATTAACAATTCAAAAATATAGTGCTAGACCGGAACACCTGTGAAAGCGGCAGTATAGCGAAGATCGAAAGCGAAAATATATTAATCGTTTTACCCTGGAATCATGTGCTCTTCCCAGATACTTCACGCTCATCCATAAGAACCACTGATCCAAATCAGCTGTAGCTCCATGTTTATCGAATATTATCATATCCTACGATTTAGTGGAAGCTCTCTTTGTTTTAGTTGCTGAAGTGCTAATCGTAAGAAAATGTGGAGAAGATTTGACAAAATGTACTACCTATTCACATAGACCTCTTTCTGCTCAGAAGGGCTTTCATTTTATTGTGAGTTCCTTCCAGAGCTCTAACGATATTGTGTATTTCACATATAATAATTGCCATAGTGACATTTCTCTATGGTCATTTCGCTCGGCCAACTTATGAATCAATTTCTTCTGTTATTTAGAATTTCGCCCACTTACAAGACAACTCTGCTTACGGTGCATTGAGAACACCCTAGAATTGTGCCGCTAGCTCTCTGAAGAAGATCGCTGAAAAAACTTTCAAACGTTCAGACGAAGCTTACATGTCTGAAGTGAATGGAATTTACTGCTACTAAGAAAACTGGTAGAATACGACGCGAAATATTTTTTATATAACTCACGATCTTCACTAGTCCTTTTATATGGACATGATCAGTTGGAATTTTTGGCAGCATCCAATGATAGCACTACCCACTCTTATGAATAACAAATCTACCCTACTCCCATCATCCTCACTAAGCAAACCTATCAGTGGAAAATTTCGTCTTGTGAGATTCATTCATGAGCAATTCTTCACGCAATCGTCAAGGAGCCTATTCCACACAAAATATCTCTGTTTTCGGTTCCGAAGTAACAAAACAACAATAACCAATCCCAACCGTACGCTTTATGGTGTTAGTCAGAGCGAAGTGTGTTGAAAACACCCTAATTTAGATATCGAAATATATTCTAGCTGGAGAATTAATATACTCTAAGTATACTGTATTATCTTTGTGTCATTGTGAACCACAGCGATAGACAATAGTCTTTTCTCCTTTTCATAAACGCGTAAAAATTTTCTGTGGTTGCTAATATTTTTTTTGCTAAGAAATGCTGTTTCGCTAAAAGTCCATATGTTCCACCACAAGCGTCTGAGGATTAAATATTCTTCGAGAACTTCCACTAACTATCTTTTCTACTGAGTATAAAAGATGTCTACAAATAAAATCGAATTGCTCATCACTGGATGAACCGCTCAACGAATTCTTTCACATGAAATGACTACGCTGATAAGCTGTTCATGAATACCAAACCCTCCACCCTCTTTCTTCACCGAGTATACTTTTTCATCCTTAACCTTACCAATCATGAATCCGGCCTCTGCTGGTGTACTATACGCTGTTTCTATACGACTCACTCAACACTACGTTCCGGTCTACTTTACATTGACCCTGGCATTTTCTCCCCTGGTTGCAGGCATGTTCTCGACACGTGACGCACAAGGTGAGATTCGGGCATTTTCTCCATAGACCCCCGCCCTTCGCGGTGCGTCTTGTACCGACTAGAGACCCAGCGGTGCTGATTAGGTACGCAGTTCCGAGCGTGGCATTCATTGCGGCGAAAATTGTTGGTACGCTAGGGCGAGGAAATGTTCTACGAGGATCGTTCTGTCCCATCATGCGTCGCCGTATGTGTGGTTGGATTTGAATTGCCTCTGAAGGCGCCTAGCAAGATGTGATTCGCAACAGGGGGCATGGACATTATCGTGACTTTACGAAAATGTCGTCGCCGTCATGGAGGCAACAACGGAGCAATGTCAAACATTGCGTGATCTCGTAGGAATTCGCAGTAGAGGGTAGGTGCTGGAGTAATGTTTTTGGATGATGTCATTCTTGCCGTACCGTAACTTGGGCACGCAAAGTCATTTCTATTGTACTGTGAGAAGCCTCGAGAATGTACTAATATGAAACAGAGTACACGGACCTACCAAGCTTAAGCGGTTAAATATACTTGAATATTATGGAGAAACACCAGTAAACTTCAATGGTTCGTTTCGCCACCTCCCTTAAGGCAAACCGCATTTATTATAAAACCTCCCCGGTGGCTCATCAGTGAAGAAAGGAGATGTTATAATTTTCACATTTTTATTTCTTAATTTTGTTTTTTATTGAAATTTATTATTTTATTTTGTTTTATTTTTATTAATTTTATTTTTATTTTTAAAATTTTTATTAATTTATTTTTTATTTTTGTTTATTAAAGTTATAAAAGTTAGTTAAAGTTAAAAGATACTTAGTTAAGTTAGTTAGTTAAAGTTTAATGTTTTGTTTGTTTATTAAAGTTTGAAATGATGCAAGACAACGACTAACACATAATTGAGTGTATCTGCTCACAGCTGTTTGGTGTTGATCAACAACGTAATGCAGACTGGTGCTTCGAAATGACTCAACACAATAAGCTATCACCACGTTGATAAGCCGCGCTCTCGGCATAACTGCCCAGGGCAGCCTAACGAGTTCACAGTCAACCCAACACCATCAAAATCAACCTCAGCACAAGGATTTGGCGAATTTAGAAGTCGTCCTAGTATTTGAATGGTGGTCGTTCTTCTTATATGAATCGCTTCAGCTGTTCATTCGGATCCTTCATACAAGTTCAGGAAGGGATTGAGCTGATGGCCATAAAGGGTCTGAATAGCAAGAAGGAGCGAGCAGTCCTGGAGTGCTTTGACGTCGTGAGGAAGTGATCAAGGCCTAGTGGCAGCAGCACTAAATTGTGCCTAATTGGGTCTAAACGGTTTTTATGCACTACGCCTTTGCCGGAGGAGTTTTAGTCGGAGAGGGCGCCGACCGTCACATGCACTCTAAGTCGTGGTTCCCGGTTGTGATCTCGACCCAGGCTAACCGATTCTTCCAGCCCTCCGGGATCGGTGAATTAGTGCCAAAGCTTAAAGATTTGACCTACTTTCTTCTTGTTTTATGAGTGTTTTGAGTAGCGATCAGGGTGCGGCTGTTGCATGGCTTTATAAAGCGGATCCGCTCATCGCGATTGGTGCAAACGAGGCGCTGACAAATCAATGGCCGGCCTCCATAGACCCTTAAAATCTTAAACAACTTGGCTAATTGTGCCTGCTGCCTTCGTCTATGGTGCTTTCGATTGAGGAAAACTTTTACAGTGCCTTCGTCTTCGTGTGAAACAAGCCACTTCTCTCGATGATAGACCGAGGAAGGAAGATGATATCGAAATTATTCCATCACCTGACATTTTCGAAAAATAAGTTTATACTTCTCATTATGAAAATAGAACAACGCGCAGAGGGCTAGGCAATAGGCAGGTCATTATTGTATCCTTCTATGAAAGTCATGGCACCAATTCACATGTCAAAAAACGACGGAAGGACTGCTTCGTCACAGAGCGGAATGTAGCCACGACTTGATGCGAAGGACGAAACCAATGGCGGCAGCAGAGGTCAGCGAGTTCTCTCTGACACTGCGCTGCGCAGAGTCCCTCTGAGACTCCTAGTGTCTCAGGCACCTGATTTTCGAAATTTCGTAATTCTTTTAACCACTTGGTATGCTTCCTTGGTGATCATTTTTCCCTACAGACGCCTTTTCGGAAGCGTATGAGGGAAGAGGTACTCTCAGAGTATGCTAGGCTGCTGACAATGAAGAACGTATGTATGTAGCAGGAGTCGACCACAGATTTACTGAAGAAAACCTAACTACATATAGGTCTGGACGAGCAGAAAACTACAGAGCGTGAATGCTTCACTAGCTCAACAGGTTCCCGGAGCTGTGCTACAGTTACCATACAGAAACCGCTGAACACTTCAGGGTGAAGAGCGTGAAATGCGTCCCACGTCCGGGAATGTAATTTCATCTGAATTTGTCCGACGCCATCAGATAGAAACGGCGGCGGAGATCTTTTGGAGGGCGTAGTTCCTAAGGAGATTCCCGCGCGGCCTTGCATTCCAGCAAATTTTTGAGTGCTTTGTGCGGCGGAGGTCTTCGCCTGCAACAGCCGTGACGACTACAAAAACAAACGAGGCACCGAGCAGAGGCGATCGAGGTGTCGAGGAGAGAGAACCGCCACAGTGAGGTCAGGGAGCGCACTCCCTCCTAGGCGTGGTTACCTTCGACACACATACAACCTACGGTAGGGTAGCATGATGCGCATTGTAGCAGTGGCCCACCACTGCGAAAGGATCGTGTCGGGGTAACACTTGCTAAGACAAAACGCCTGCTTCAAAACGCGGGCGCGTAGTAGCGCAGTCGGAGGAGGCGCCGATAGTCGCGGATATCCGGTTCCAGGTTCCTGATTTCCAGATGATTTCCCCGCCCAGGCCAGCCATGCGTTCCGTCCCTTTGGGGCTGGTGAATTGGAGCCATACTTGTCTGGGAAGAATAAAACACTTATCTGTTCATCGGCTGCCACCATATGCCATTGTACATATATGTAGCATTCATTCAAAACGCATTCAAATCACCTCGACGACGTTCCATAGAAGTAGAATCCATGGGGCATCCCAAAATGGATTAATCAACGCCTTTCTTTGTCCTTTATCCTATAAGAGAAAGGTAGGGAGAAGCCATCTTCAGACGACCACATTCCCTTAACTCGTGTTTCGCTGGGTTATTCGACTACGATGAGAATTCAGCTCAGGTGTTCAAGAAATAGAAACAGATAGCATACTGTTACGGCCAGAAATTCAGCCTATTGCTTCTTATTCTGCGATTTCTTTGTTCAGCGGCTTTCTTTGTAGTTCCAGCGACTCGGAATAAAACAACGAACGCCGCACGCATCCTCCGCTAGCTAGCTAAGGAATAACAGAAGTAAGTAACCATAAATAATAGCTGGTTGAGGAGCATGCAGGACGGCATCATTTTATAGTCTTGATATCACAGTGATGGCAACAATATTCATGATGCTCGATCTACTGAAGAAGGCAGAGCTCTTCGCCATTGTTACGAATGCCCTTCTGCTACTACAGGCTACTGTAATACTGAATGACCAGATTTTCGATGCTGCAGACGAAGGACATCTCTTTCTTCAGATGCGTCTCGCACTTCATTTCCAAGCCTTTGCGCTGAACTTTGGCTCTCTTAGTGTCGTCCACTCCCAAAGAATTTTCTTCGGCCCACCATCTAGAAGTTTCACCTCGCAAATGCGAAGTTTGTTTGCTCGTGCCGATTCCAAGCCGTTTTATGACAAATTGGACACTTTTCGCTTCAAATTGGGCACTCTTTTAAACAATTCTAAAGCTTTTGAAATCACACTAAGTATCTACGAAATCAAAAGGACCTCTTTCCACTTTACTACATAGAGACTCTCCAAAACGGTTATGAAATTAATTTTTATGAAAAAAGAAAATAATGAATGGTCTGAAGCTTGTTTTAAAGAGCAGGAAATAGGTCATTTTTAGTGCAAAAAAGATTCCATCATGCCCTCGTCTGAGTCGTCGCAATTCTTTGTCGACTGATAGCAAAATTCTGTGTGCATGGAGTTTCACGCCTGTAAACAGTGCAACAAAGACAATAGTGAAGAACTCATATGTCCTCACTCCGATGCTTCATGCAAGCAGCATTTACACTATCAGTTAAATAGAAAAAACTACCATAGTTTTGGTTTGGAAGACGTCCCCCTTGATTTCAAAAGCATGAAGTTTCATTTTGATTTCAAAACTGTCAAATTTGACGTGAAGTGCCCGTTCGTTTTCAAAAATGTTCACTTCGTATAAAAATTATATATTTGTACGGGGAAGTATTTTTAAACCACATCGCAGTATTGACGTGCAATTCCGTCCAAACGTTAGCAAGCAGTTGAACCATCATATGGAAAACTCTGACAGAAACAAGTATTTCGGCGACAGCCGTATTAGAAAACACAGTGTGAAGCGCGCTAACGAGATTCTGGGTATCTGACTGACACTCCAACACTTTTCAGAAAACTCCGCAGGCTGCTTTATTGGATGAGCAGCAAGACCCCTATTTTAGGTACACGACACTACGCCCTGTGCCGCCCACAAGTTTCGGCATACTTGCAGACCCACAGCTGACATTCCCGTTGTACTTCGCGGAAGCGTGCAATAACGACCGTTGGAGTAGGAACGAAAGGTGATTCTACTCGGCTTGGTCAATTTTTCTCAGCTCTCTGCTTTTACTGCACAAAATGCTGCAGGAATCAAAATTCCCCAACAACCCGAAAAAGTCAATAGGAACAAATGGATAGGTAAGTGGTACTCTTTTGCAAGAACTGTGGGACCTGCGCTAGAAAGCTCCATGCGCTTTAGTTCCACCCCCGCAGTGGTTCAAAGTCGATTTCCTAATTAGGGGTAATTTAAGGGAACGGAGTTTTAATGGAGTGGTAATCAGGACGGGTCAGATAAGTGCTCAAGGCAGGACGTGGGTTGCCTTAGATTTTCCATCCCAGAATGGGTGAGTTTCGAGAACGGGGAGGAGGGCGCTCGGCGCTGCTGAAGGAGCTAAAGTCGAGGCATCTCATTCCTGTCTTTGTCGTGTGAGACTGAATAGAAAGGTTCCTCCATAAAATAGAAAAAATTATTTCCCTTGCTCGCCAAGCCTACATCTGTCGAACTCGAAGAGCGTGGTTGCCTGCACTTAAGCGGTCATAATTCGAAGAGTTTTTGGAATCTTTGTAGAACTAACGAGTTAAAAAGTAAAAGAAAAGAAAGGCTTTTGAAGAAAAGGCTTCTGAAAACAGAATACTCTATGAGAGCCAGGGAGTTAGATTTTTAGTCCATTTTAGCTTTAAAAAATCGGAGCCTAACCATATTGAAGATAGCTGCAGATAAGCTTGGTTTTAACTGGTGGCGATGTCCGTTCCTCCTCGTGGTGTCACTGGAAACTGCTCGCTTTGTGAGCTAAGCTGAGCACGGACACTTCAATGCGGGCGACAAGCCCTTGTGACAGGCCGGTCTACGAAGACCCATGTCACATCACATGGTCTACGTCAGCTTACCTATTTCGAGACAGCGGTGCTACGGCGCTCGCGGGAGCCGACAGAGAGAGAGAAGTATGCGATGGTCCTTGATGCGAGGGCGGCATCAGGGGGCTACTGAGCTAGTCCGAAAGTCCCGTAACGTGAACAATACTTGCGTAGCAACATTGAATGTGGGTACGTTGACGGGCCGCTCGTGCGAGTTGGTTGATGCACTGGAGCTGAGAAAAGTTGACTTCGGTGAGGTGCAGGAGACGAGGGGGTCCTGATGGAAGTCAAGGGACATAGGAAGACGCTTTAAGGGCGTTCTTTGTGGAAGTCCCAGGACCACCAGTGGAGTTGGAGTCATCGTCTCCGACTGTTTTCGTGAATCGATTATAAGTGTAAGCGCTTCAACGATCGATTGATGAAGATCGTTGTCGTAGCTAAGGAACGACTCTATCACGTCTTCTCTGCATATTCTCCGCAGAATGGCTGCTCCGATCAAGCCGAGGAAGAGTTTTGGAGCCTGCATGATGAGGAAGCAGTGGAGATTTGCCGAAAGACGTCATCATAGTCGCTGGTGACCTTAACGGGCACGTAGGTGCTACGAAGGACGGGTACAGCTGTCATGGTGGTTTCGAATACGGGTCTCGTAACTCCGATGGTGAGAGTATTCTTGAGTATCCGAAATCGCGTAACCTCACCATTGTGAACACCGTTTTCTGAAAACGAGAAGCCCACCTCATCTCATACTGTAGTGGGAGCTCCAAGTCTCAGATAGACTGAGACTGAGTGTTGCCCAGCGACCAAGGAAGCTGAAACGCGCGTCAGCGTCATGGAGACGAAGATGCTGCGCTGGACGGCTGGAGCCACGCATCTGAACCGCATCCGAAACGATATCATTCGGCAGAAGTTCGGTGTCGCGCCGATATCTGTCATGATGCGCGAGGCTCGCTTGCGACGGTACGGCCACGTTCTGCGTGGGAAAGAAGACAGCGTCCTCAAGATAGACCTTGAGTTGGAAGTGCTAGGAAAGCGACCTGGAGGACGCTTGAAGCAGTGTTGGTCCGATATGGACTGGATCCACATGAAAGTAACTAGCGTCCACCCTGATCAAGCGCAGGATCGGGAAAGGTGGCGTCACGACACCAGAAGAGGGGACCCCGCGATGAGGCGGGACAAACGCTGAAGAAGAAAAAGAAGAAAAAAGAATAAGAAGAAGCTTGGCTTTAACTGCATAATATCCAAAGCAAGAAATTTTATAGATCACAGTTTGACATCCAAATGTCGTCTCGAAAGAAGAAATCATTTCAACAACAAGTGAGCTCTTCGATTGAGGCTCCGTGACCGTTTCGAAAAGCTTCAAAATGCATTGCAGGGAAAGCACTTAAGTCACCATTAACAATAAACTCTCTGAATTTTATATTGTGGAAATTCAAATCAAGATGTTGCTCGTTAAAGTAGAAAAATGTGCCTTGCACATGATGTCTTTGAAAATTTGCAAGAGTTGAGCTCGACGTGATTGATTCAAAGCGACACCTAAACTCGTCATTCGTAAGGAGAATGCTCAATCCCACAATGTCGGAGACGAAGGATTTTTGTTCGGCACCCATCCCCATCTGTTATGCAGATCTGTTATGCATCTCGTCGGCCGATACGAAATCCTGTCACCTCATCTGGCAGTCGATCGTACGCATTCTCACTGTCGGGAGCCGTCAGTACCACCACAGCCCGCTTGCCAACGTGAGCAGTTGATGAAATCGAACTGAATGTTTTCTACGAGGCGCTTGAAGAAGTAGTCCGCAAGGAGAAGTCCTTCAATGTGTTCATCGTCGAAAACTTCAACAGCAAAGCCGGCATGGCTCTGGATTCGCAGCATAGATTCCTTCTGTGTGCTGCGGTCCAACAAAGTACATCCACACCCTAGCCCGTCAAAATACAAAAACAGAAGACTAACCAGCACAGGGGGAACTAGAAATTAGGCACGCCCAAGCATATCAAGAGTCACAGATTCAGGCGTCAACATCATATCGTTCCGGTGATTACATTCACAATTTGCACAACACTCTGTTTATATTATGTCCTAACTCGCATCAATATATCAATCCACATTGATTACTTCCTTCCGGTTATCAAGCGCAACCACCCGTTAGCGAAAAAAGCTAGACGTTGCATTCAATTTATGTCCCTGACTCCACAATATGACAGTCACATGATCCAAGAGTTTTTCCAGGCCTGTAGATTACAGCGCTCATAGACTCATTTGTCATGCCTTCTCTTTGTCAGCTACCAGAGATTTTTTCCAAGAAATTATTGTGCGCCATGGCAAACCAGTTTTACTTGGCGTTTAGACCAAGATTCACCTTCAGGAACCGTTGCTGTATGCAGAAATAAGCTTGCATCATCACCATTCCGCTCCGATCAAGAATGCAGTACCGCTCAATTCATTCACACCCAGACGTCGCAAAGCGTCGCATTGTTGCAACTTGCCCTATGTTCATTTATAGGAGTTTTAGCTAATGGCAAACGATTCCCCTTTTGAAGGAGCAACGTCCAATATGACAACTCAGGACATATTTATGAAGCATTTGCATCATACAACATGAAACATAAATAAAATAAATTTTCTTCTGGGGATCGCTAGTTGACTTACGACCTCTCCGAAACCGCCAGCAGCGTCGCTTTTCTGTATTCTAACGAGCAGTTTCAGTGAAATCGGTAAATCTTTACTCCCTCACCAGATCAGGATTCAGCATGCTCATTCTCATGGTGCTAAGCCGTGCCTAACTAATATTCTTAACCTTGATTTCATTGCACTAATAATAATCCAAAGTCATGGTGTGGTCCTCATTCCACTCCCTACCATGAAATTTGGTTTTGTGAAACTAGTTGAGAAAAGCTCTCATCAAATTTAACACAAAACTTGAATTGCATTAATCATTGATCCACAATTCAATCACTTTTCGTTTGCTGCAAGCCATTTCCTACATGCTAAATGTGTTCTGGCAGCTATGTTGCAGCAGAGGAAGCGCCTGCATTTGTCGTGGGTGGCATTGCCGATCAGGTCTCGAAAACAAGCAGCATACAAGAGTGGCTCCTTCCGAAGTGATGTCGAAATGTCACCCAACTCGAGATTTCAACAGATTATGCTGTCAAGAGTTGCTGACTCGTCCAAAGTCGTCGCACTAAAAAAATGCAAAATATACATCTGTAATTACTACAAGATGATCAGCTCAGACGAAGCCGGTCCTACATACAGCTAGATCAGGATTCAGCATGCTCATTTTCGTGGTGCTAAGCCGTGCCTAATCTAGCTCCTCTGACCTGCCTTGTTCATACTCAGTATCTGGTCAGCCAATCTCTAGAGTGAATGAGATTGAGGACCTAGGCTTTTCTTATACGGAGAAGCTAGGCTTCAGTCCTCATATAAAAGCTATTTGCAGAAAAGCTAGCGTTAGAATCTTCCATATATTTAAGGCATTGATGACTAGGGATAAAGAAGTCCTTCTTAAAGCTTACAAGGTGTACGTGAGACCGCTCGTCGAGAGTCCGTGCTCTCCCCTGCAACACAGAAAGATGTTCTGATGATAGAGAAGACTCAGAACAATTTCACCAGGAAGGTTCTATTGCGAAATGGTGGATTTCTGTACGGCAGAATCCCTAAAGCTAGCATTAGGAATGCTTATCTGGGTATTCCATCACTCAAGTCAAGGAGATACTACTTCGATATAGTTATGGTCTATAAATCCCTAGAGCTAGCATTAGGAATGCTTATCTGGGTATTCCATCACTCAAGTCAAGGAGATACTACTTCGATATAGTTATCCCCCATATATCCCCCCATATATAAAAGAGGAAGGGTTTTTTGTCCGATGTTAGCCACCCGCAATTCGTACACTGGCTAGCTAGCCGGTTTAATCACCCAAGTTTGCGGTGCGGTTGCCAGTTCTCCAAACGAAGACGCTTGACAGTTGCCCACCAATGTTGTTTACCATCGACTGCCATCGACTGCCTGACGTAGGGTGATTTCGAAAGAGGTCTCTTCCCAATACGTGTCTAGTGGTCACACCTCAGTGTTCCTTCACAGCTCTCCTGTGTGGTGCAACCTTCCACTATTTTTGCTGCCATATTTTTACCGCTACCCCACTACCAGCGTTGCTGCTACAACAGAAATTGAATCCTCTTCCACTGTTCAGTATGACAACGGGTTGCTCCGTTCTGTATTGTTTTTTGCTATTTTGCCTCACATAAGCCGTTTTTTGTTTCAATTTACCTCTATGTTTGCCGCCATACTTTTACCACTACCCCACTACCAGGGAAGCTACGACTACATAATAAATTGATTCCTTTTCCACTGTGCAGTATGAAAACCGGCTGCTCTTTTTTGCACATTTTTACTATTATTTTGCATCGCAGATGGCATTTCTTCCGTTCAATTTTCCTCTATGTCTACAGCCCTACCTTGACCATTACCCCACTCTGTTGACGAATCTGTCCTCAAATACCGAATCTCTCTCCATTGTGCACAATGACGGCCGGTTACTCTTTTCTGCACTTTTTCGCTATCAACGCTAGGGATGCTTCCTTACTCAGCGTCGGTTGCCGGCGAAGCTGGAGACCCTAGCGGGCTCGAGGTTGGGTTGGGTTCCTGACCCCACATGGCTCACCACACACGACGCCGGCGAAGCCGGCTAGCCTGGCGTGGCCCGCCCGGCCAGAGTCGGGTACTCTGGTGGTCTATAAACTAATCAACCACCTGATCCCAGTTTCCTGCACAAAATTCTACACCCTACGACCCTCAGTCACTAGGGGTGGAGCCGATAAACTGTTTTTTAGATCATCTAAAAGCTCACTAGGAGCCACCTTCTTTACGGTTAGAGCTGGTTTGAGGTATCTCAAATGGAGTAAGACGAGGACTGTGCCGACTTTTCTTCCTTCGTTCAAACGTATGGCAAAAGCTACTATATTCAGTGCAAAACAGGAAATCCGGTTGTGCGTTCTCCACGTTTTCAGTCATCCAACCATTTACCATCCTATTGATCCTCCATGTTTACAGACGCTCTATTATCCTATTGTTGTTCTGGTTCCCAAAGAAACGCTCTATGACAAAATATGAGATTTCGGACTAGACGCTGCTAGACGCTGTCAGATGCTCCACGAGGGGCGTAGTCATTGGGTGTTATCAAAGCGGGGGCAGACAACTCCAACGCCGCGCGAACCCCCCTGGCGTCGCGCACGGTGCGCGACGAAATTGGACGAGTTGTCGTGGTACGATGCTTCCGACGGCTAGAAGCGCTTCCTACAGGGACATGTGGCACGCCTTTACCTTATTTCATTTTAGATGGCATATGAATGTGGTTTCGATAGGACGATCAGCGACAGTTTATACAGGAGTCCTGGTTATGTGGATAGTTTCTAGCGTCAGTATTTGCCATCCACAACTTCTTCGGTCAGATTATGGTTATATTAAGGAAAAAGGTCACTATTACCCATTCTCGGATCAATTGTCCTACTGCAGACTGTTGCCTACCACATTCTGTGGGATCTTAAGTTCCTTGCTAGAAATGTGGTCTGGGAGCTTAAACACTGAGAACATTTCGTGCTCCGCGTCTAACCATGCGTCGCTGAGCGCACGTCCGCGTTTCAGCGCCGCTACGTCGCACGCGGCTAGCGCGCGACGTCGCGTTGGAGTTAGGTCCTGAAGCCTTATCAAAGAATCCTTCGAATGAACATGAAACAATGTCTAACATATACCTTTGTCCTTGGAAAAAAATCGAGTTTCGAATGATCGAATAATATTCGATTTTCAAAATTTCGAATTTCGAATGATCATATATTATTCGATTTTCAAAATTTCGAATTTCGAATGATCGAAAAATATTCGATTTTCAAAACTTCGAATTCGAGTGACCGAATATTATTCGATTTTCAAAATTTCGAATTCCGAATGATCGAATATTATACGATTTTCAAAACTTCAAATTTCGAATAATCGAATTTCGATTAGTCGAATATTCGAATAACCAAATGAACACCCTTATTTATTGGGTCATCCAGTGATTGACATTTACTTTTTTATTACCCACTGTAAATTGCGTTCGACAGGGCGGCATATACAAACCCTTCAGATCGTCACTACTCTTTTACCAAATGGTTAATTGCGAAAGGAATCGGTAATTATCAACTGTGGTAGATCGATTTCGATCAATAGATCTCCTGTCCCGGTCGTCGTACTCCCGCAGCTCTTATGTTGAGTTGAATTAGGGCTAATGGAGTCGAGAGCGGCGCGTTCAGTGAGCGATAAGCACTACTGACGCTAAGCGCGACGAGCGAGGCAAGGGCGAGCTGAGGACCGAGCCGAAAGTGTGGAAGTCGGTGTCCAGGCCTGAATGTCGTTGCCCAAGCGCTGCGAAGGCTGCTCCATCAATTTCCTTCACGAGACGAAAGGACGACGACAAAGGTCTAATGGCAATGAAGCACCCTTTTCTTCCCTAGGAATTCGTGCACCAAGAAGAGAGAAACGCCCTGGATAGGCAGAGCTATTGTTATAGATTTTGTTTCATAGGCTATTGCCTTTCCTTTGGTTATACCGAAGCTTCTAGGTGGTAAAAGAATGGCTAGTACGGACAAAGAAGTAACACAAAGGCGATCTGGTACAGAAAAGGCATCTTGGAGGCTCACGAATGGATTTCAGTCTGTGTTCTGTCTACGTTGAAGAGCTTCGCGTCACCTACATATATGCAAACGGACCCGAAGTCCATGGTTGGAATCTCATCTGATAAGACACTACGACTTTGACAGTGTTATAGCGAAAATGTGGATGGCTCGCGTTCATAGCAAACGGACTATGACCAGCTCTCGTACTTCATAACCACTGCTCTTCTTCTCTTCCTTAAGGTCTTTACTAGCAGAGAGCAGGAGCTTCCTGAGCCACAGAAAGTGCTACCTCCCTACCGCAGCTCCTTCCGGCTTTAGTCGTTCCGTTGTTGTACTTGGGGTAGAAATACATAACGGAGATTCTCCCATAGCATGCAGAAGGCAAAACCGTCACTGTACAGCCATAACCCGATTCAATTGCTCTTAACGTGACTGGCTGTAGGGTGCTCGACAGCGTTCAAAAGGAAGCAGGGACGCAGCGGAGGTCCGCGCTTACCCGCGCTTACCTTGTGTCAACTCACAAAGAGAGGTTCCCAACTCATGGTGAGATTTTGACAGGATGTAGGACCCTGTGAGCGAAGTCCATAACCACTGTCAGTTTTTGCTGAACGCTTTTTTAAAGGCCTGAAAAAGAGGTGTGAAGGCGAGTGCGTAAAACTCATCAGCCTCTGCGACACCCCACGAGATGTGCTCGGTGGCGCAGTCGGTAGGAGTGCCGCCTCGTATGAGCACACCGACGGGCTTTTCAGTTCGAGTCCGAGTGCTGCCAATGTTTTTGCACGTATTAGTTGGTTGTTATTACGCTTTCTCATGATCACAGGAGGCAATTTTACACCATCAGTGCTTACAACAAATCAAGGCTGTCTATTTGCGCTTTCACATGTGCTAGTTTTTCAAGTATTCATATCTGTACCACCACCATATCGCACCGTTCCACCTATGATACCGTAATTGCACAGAAATACTATTACTTTATTGCCGAATATTACGAACCTGGGCCATATCGGTACATTAGTGCACTAAAAATGCCGTTCTCACCTGAACGTTGTCGTCCGACTGCTTTCCACCTTCACACCGGATTTCATTTTTCCGACAAGGAGAGAGATTGCGCTTGCGGATGCCATAAAGGGACTCCTCCTGGACGCCATTTATGGAGATATCGACTGTCAGGAAGAAGAGGCGGTACAGGTTAGAGGCCCTCCGGAATATTTTACATGCAGCCTGGATGGTATATTGAATTAGGTAACTGGAATAAAATATTATACAAAAAGGGTACCACCCGTGACTTTTCTTTTAATAGCAGATTATAAGCCAGAACTAGGAGAGTTCTACGCTAAGGTGTTTCGACCCTGTCTGTCATACGCGTAGGTAGCAGCTGGTTACGTTGATGTTCACCCAGGACCCTTCTCTACGCCCACAGATTACGCTTTCAACGAAGAAGAAGTGGTCATTCCTTATCAGGGAGAAGACTGTTCCTCACTGGCTTCTGCAAAATGCTGCTGGTGTGACAAGCGCTTGCGTTTTACTTGTTTCATAGTTTTGTATCATGACTGTTGACTAAAAGGATAAAGGATAAAAAAGCATAAAGGATGGCGTTACTCAATCCCTTCTGGGATGCGCCAGCGCATTCTACTTCTACGGGATGTCGTGGAGGCGACATGAATGCGCATTTGGCCATACAATGACTTGCGGTGGCCAGCCGATGAACAAGTCAACGCTTTATCCTCCCAAGACGCGTCTGGTACCAATTCAGCGACCCCAGAGGGAAGAAAGGCATGGTTGGCCTGGGCGGGAAATCCAAACCAGGAACCTGGTATCATGTGCACGCGACAGTCGCGACTCCTCCGACTGCGCCACACGCGCCCGACTAAAAGGGAAATAATAAATATTTAATTAATTAATTTAACGCTCTCCAACCTCAAACTTGGATTTAATTACCCAAGTTTGAGGTTGGAGAGCGCCCACGTTGAGCGGTCGTGTTTCCGAGCGCTCTCTCTGTTCCGCTAATTCTTGGACTATCGACGTTATACTGTGGTATTCTGGCCTGTACTTCTGGCACGTCTACCTTTACGCTGTACTCTCGAATTGCGAATTGGTGGAGCTGAGCTGGATCTGGTGCGGATATCTAACTACATCGTCTATTGTGGTCATTGGTTGTGCTGATTGCGAGCGGCCCGCAATCTATTATATCGATTTGTCAACGTAGGTCGCCGTAAAAGGTCGATTGGTTTTGATCGATTTCGTTTGGTTTCCTCTGCGGTTAACTGCTGTTATCATGAAGACCCGTTCGGCTGCCTCTGTTAAGGTTGCAAATTTGAACGAATCGTCGGACTCGGTGTTTCGTGAAGATGTCAGCTCCGAGGAGCTAGTCAAGACTATGGACGAGGTCACGCGGTCTTCGTCGGTACCGCGTTGCGTAAAGAAAGCTCTCGGGCTTTTATCTCGACAGATGAGCCGACTGCTTGAGGAGAAGGATAAGCTGATCGATGAATTGCGGAAGGAGAACGAGACCTTGCGTCAAATCATAGCTTCGCTCGAGCATAAGAAGATGTCGCCTACTTCCTTTGAACCACCTGCTCTTAATAATTCTTCTGTAGCCTCTTATAACATAGATTCCGAGTCAGAGTTCGAACGTAGTCGATCTGTAATTATAGGTCGTGTCCCGGAACTTAAGAATGCTGGTATAAGAGATCGTGTTTGTTATGATTTTGAGTCTGTTTGTAACGTGCTGCATTTTCTTGGTGTGCAATGCTACCCTTCCGGTGTCTATCGGTTGAGTAGGCCGATTGAAGGTGGTAACCGGCTTATTAAGGTCGTTTTGCCCAGTTCCAAGCTCCAAAAGATGGCTGTACAGCGTGCGAAGCGTTTGGAGCGTTTCCCTCTAAAGAGGGTGTACCTCAGGCCCTCGCTCCCTTTGGAGGAGCGCAACCGTCGTCGTGGCCTAGGAGCTCACGAGCCTCCTCCTTCGCAAGCCTCCGGTGGCGGGGTGGATGTAAGCTTTTTGGACTCCGATGTCAAGACGAATACGGTCCCGATCGCTAGCCAACGCTCCCCTTTAAAGTAATGTCCCCTTCAAAAAACGTCTTGAAACGGTTGTCATGTTTTTACGCCAATGTACGTTCAATCGTGAAAAACGCATGTTATGTCGATCTTGTCCTTAGCTCGAATTTTAACATATACATTTTTACTGAAACATGGTTAAATCCACATCACGTTCTTTCTTCTTTGTTATATAACATTAGTCGTGAGTGTTTGGTTATACGCTGTGACCGAACCAATAGAGCTGGAGGTGGAGTAGCGATCTTGCTAACGAAGGGAGTTGGGGCTGTGGAAGTTTTTTCCCAGTCAGTTGATGATGCGTACGAAATCCTCTCTGCCGATGTGATTCTTGAGTGGTGCAAGGTTAGGTTCATAGTAGTTTATCGTGCACCTTCATGCAATGCTGTGCATAACAGGCAGCTTGTAGATGTTGTTACTGACCTCATGGGATGTGGGCACTCAGCTGTGCTACTGGGAGATTTTAACTACCCTGATATTGATTGGTTGTATTTGGACAGGCCAGCGTCCGCTGATAGTAATGCTTTTGTAGATATGATAAGGAGTCATAGGTTAGAACAGCTGGTGAGAGAACCTACTAGGTGAAGAAATGTTCTCGACCTGTTATTCTCCGCTGAAAAGGCACTTATTGAAGAAGTCTCTGTTGGTCCAACGGTGGGATTAAGCGATCATAGCAGTGTTAAATTTAAGTTATGCTACTCTTATGTGGAGCCTACTTATACTTATCGTCGTCAATTTCATAGGTGTGATTACAATCTAGTTTGTCGCTTTCTATCATCTATTTCGTGGAGAGATTCCTTCGATTCTGTTCCGAGTGTAAATGAGAAATATGAAATCCTCATCAAGGCTCTGTCTTTAGCTGTTGATATGTTTGTTCCATGGGGGCGTGTTGAGGCTAGACAGGCTCATTTGCCATTGTATTTGCTAAACATGCTTGATCATAGAGATTATTTGTTTAGAGCTGCTAATGACACTCACGGTGTCAATGAGTGGGTTAAGTTTAACGAATTCAGTAAAAAAAGTCCATAAAGCATTGCAAAAGTTCAATAGTAATGTTGAGAAGAAGGTGCTTGAGTCCGGGAGTAGTAGTAAGTTCTATAGATACCTGACAAGAAGACTAATTGATAATCGACTTATCAACTGTATTGTAAAAGATGGGCGAATGGAGATTGCAGATGATGATAAGGCGGAATTGTTGGCTGATAAATTCTGTGAGGTCTTTCTGGAGGATAATTATGAGCTGCCTAACTATAATCCGGGCGTTTGTGAGCCTATGGACACATTTCCGTGGTTTGATGGCAAAATGATTTATGAAATTATTCACACATGTATTGACTCATCTTCGCTTACTCCGGATTGCATTCCTACTTCGTTTTTCAAAAACACCGCGCATGTGATTGCTGGTCCGTTGGCGTATCTTTTCAACCAGTCCTTGATGTGTAGCGAGATTCCTCAGCGGTGGAAACATTCCTATGTAACACCTTTACTTAAAAAGAATCCTTCGAGTGATGTCAGTAACTATAGGCCGGTCAGCATCACGTCCTTCCCTTGCCGCATATTTGAAAAAGTGATCAAGTCTCATCTTTTACAGTTTCTTTCTCGGAACAACGTTATCCCTGATGCTCAGCATGGGTTCATGCCGTGTAAATCGGTGGAAACAAACTTACTTGAATGTTTAAATGATTGGACGGCTTATCTTGATTCTAAGAAGGCATGTGACGTTATATATTTTGATTTTTCCAAAGCATTTGATCGGGTGAGTCATGAGAAGTTGCTGTATAAATTAGAAAAGCTCAGGGTTCATCCGGTTATTTGTAATTGGATAAGGGAATTTCTATCTAACAGGACCTTCCAAGTGAAAGTAGGTTCAGCTTTCTCCACTGTCAGGCATGTTAAAAGTGGAGCTCCACAGGGAGGGGTTTTGTCACCGCTACTGTTCTCGATCTATACTGCGGATATTGCTGATAAGTTGGAGGATTTGGGGGTAGTGATAAAGCAGTTCGCGGATGATGTTAAGATTTATCGCGAGGTGTCTAACCTATCTGATTGCGGGTTACTCCAACAGGGAGTTGATCGAATGAGAGAATGGTCAGTGACTTGGAATCTTCCTTTAGCGCCGGAGAAGACTATGTGTATGAGGATTGGTAAGTCGACAGCACAAGCGGACTACTTTATTGATGAGCAATGTATTGCTAAGGTAAAATCAGTTAAGGATCTGGGATTTATTTATGATGAGAAGCTTGACTTCTCAGGACATGTAAAAATGTTATACAACAAGGGACTAGCTCGTTTACATCAAATTTTCAAAGGTTTGGTTACTAAGGACAAAAAAGTTCTTACCATGGCATATAAAACATACGTCAGATCCATTGTTGAATTCGGCTCTATAGTTTTTTCTCCTTATAAAAAGAAGTACACTGCTATGCTTGAAAGAGTCCAGAAGAAATTTACTAGATGGACATTAATAAGGATGGGTGGCTTTTTGCACTCCAGGATTCCAAGAGCCAATATAAGGAATAGCTATTTGGGTCTGCACACTCTAGAATCACGTCGGAAGTTGAGGGATGTTTGCGTCATATTCAAGTTGCTGACAGGTCGTTTAAGGTGCAGTGTCTCGAAATCCTATTCAGTCTTGCCGTCAAGAACCCGCGGCGATCTATGTAAGCTGTCGTACGTCAAGCCTAGATCTAATCTTAGGGCTACATCCTTTACGATAAGAGCTGCTTCAGCCTATTGCGCGTTAAGGATTGGTGTTCCAGCCTCCTCATGCTCGCTTAGAACGTTCAAGCGTATGGCCAAACGTAAATTACTTGTCTACTGAAGGGTGCATTTGTGCTGCTTTGTTGTTGTGTTGTGGTTTCCTTTTTGATGTGTTCAATTTTTTGTGGTTTCTCTCGAACGTGCGTCTTAAACACACGTATTCAAATAAATAAATAAATATTACGCAAGACTTTTAATTAAATAATATACAAGAATTTTTATTCCCAGAGAAATAATATGGTGAATAGTTGAAAAACTAGCACATATGAAGGCGCAAATAGGCACGTATGCATTGATGGTCTGAAATTGCCTCCTGTGATAATGAGAAAGCGTAATAACAACAAACTAAAACGTGCAAAAATATTGGGAGCACTCGGACTCGAACTGAAAAGCCCGCCGGTGTGCTCCAACGGTGCGGCACTCCCACCAACTGCGCTACCGAGTCACATCTCGTGGGGTGTCGTAGAGGTTGATGAGTGTTACGCACTCGCCTTCACACCTCTTTTTCAGGTCTTTAAAAAAGCGTTCAGCAAAAACTGACTGTGGTTCTGGACTTCGCTCACAGGGCCCTACATCCTGTCAAAATAGCATCGCAAAAGCTCACCATGCGTTAGGAAGCTCTCCTTATCAGGCCTATATTATACTTCGGCGACGATGTTGTCGTGCTACGCAGTGCGTAGTAGCCCGTGCAACACTGTCGCCGACGTGGTCAACAAAAGCGTCGCCGAAGTATAGCATAGGCCTCACAAGGGAAGGGTCTGAAGCGTATGTTTGAACGGGACCAGCGAGTCACATAGAGAGAATTCCCACCCCTCAATTAGCATAAAAATATGTTTATTTCTTGCCAAGTTGTTAAACCCAAGGAGTAGGAGGCCGTTGTAGTTACAATGGAATCGGCGCCTCACGACTTTGGGGTCTTGTACGCCTCTGCGGCAAGCGGATCGGCGCAGAGTGGATGGGGACGACGCTTCATGCGAAGGAGGTCGAGAGTTTGATTCTCCTGCGCTGCTGCACTTTTGCATTACAACTGATTTGAAGGATTCTGACGTCAATACCAATTTCAGAAGTTTTTTTCTCAATTTTCAACTATATGCTGTGGTATTCAACATAGTGGTGTATAACATTACTGATGCACAGGCACACAGTGCATGACGCAGCACTGGGCATACGGGGAGCGGAGAAAGGCTACAGGCTCCTCACAGTCTGTTTGCATGTATGGACCAGGGGGGGGGGTGCGTAATTACGATTTTACGATTTACGGCTATTTTTGTCAATTTTTGACGATTTACGATTTACGACATTTTGGGTCGTAAATCGTAAATTTTCGTAAATGTGATATTTGATCAACTGGCGTCCAAATTTATGTGGACTGGGTTACAAAGATGTGCCCACTCTAATGGTCCCTCTTATAGCTCATTCCCACTTCCCTCTAGAGTTGATTTTAGATGATCTGATATGTTAGTGTGTTGTACAGTAGCGTCCTGTTCACAGGCCCCTCGAATCCGACTTTCTCTTCGCTAACTAACTTCTTCATTTCTCCAACGTTGTAAGGGCCCCCGTTTGGAACCGGACAGGTTCAAGAAGAGAAACAAGTGCAACACATTGTTTAAAAAATAAGCTCCTGCCTAGGAGGCTGGGGAGGGTAGGCTCCTTCGCTTCCGGTCCAGAGCTAGCAAGGATTGCGTTCCTACTGCCGAAGGTTGTTCCACTTTAGCCCATTGTCCGTGTTTTGTTTGTATTTTTCCCCATGACTGCCTTATGCAACGTATTGAATAAATAAATAAATAATAAAAGGACACTGGAAGCAGTTTCTTAGAGAAAGAGAGACGAGTATTCTAAATAGTACATAAATTGATCGGCCTACCGACACCGACTTATTTGATCCAACCGTCTCCAGATTTTTGGAGGGAGAATCGAAGGATCCTACATAATAAGCGAGGACGCGTCTGTATGTGTCTGTCGATCCGTCTATCTTCGCCACATCGAGACGGGAGTGCACATTAGGATATTAATCCATCAGTGCGGTGGAGGGTGGATACATAGAGCTCATAAACTCGACACCAGCCACTTGAGGCTCAAGGAACATGAAATGAATGCATAGAAACCATTTTGAAGAACCTATCCTTCTTGATTCTGAATTATATGAGAGCTTTCAGTTTTACTATAATGAAAGTTAGAAGGCATAGGAGAGGAAAGAAGAACCGCTGTGACCAAAGTGTTGTTGTGGTTTGGGGAGCGAAGCCCCAAGCAATCTTTACCTTTGTCTTTATCTTTATCTAGAGACGCACGTTAACACGAGCGTGAGATGAATTATCAGAAATCAGACCTAATACATAGTCCTTTTATTCTCATTTCTTGCCGCTTCTGGACATCTGTTTGCCAACATCTCAGCTTGGATGTTGTTTTGCTTTGCCGTTCATATGTTTGTTTCGTTTTTTTCTTCTTTTCTTCGTTCAAGTGTTTTTTTCTTCACAGTATTAGGTTTTGTTTTTTTTTTTGTTTTTTTTTTTTGCCTGGTAACACTCACTGCTTTAGCGCACATCATTGTGCATAAATAAATAAATAAATAAATATTCCTAAGGACTTTGAACATACACAACTCCGGTAAAAACTACTTAAGTAGTGGAGGAAAAATAAAAATGGAACGACAAGTGAAACAACCATAATAGCCAAGAAGTAATAGAGCAAAAACAAAAAACACAGTAATAATTAGAAAAGGCGGTGGAAAACTCGCAAACGAATGAAGCTAGGATAAGATAAAAGCAAGCTAATTCAAGATGAAGGTGGTATGTACCGTCAGGGCAACTAATTTTTTAAAAAATTTGAGAGTAAGGAGTAATCCGCCTTTGGTCAACAATGGCGCCAGCAAAGGACCAACCCTCTGGCAAAAGAACGCCGACCTGACCCTACACCTAGAGCGGGTGGCCCTAATTTTTATGTATGTATTTTTATGTTATTATTTTTTTTTCAAATCTGGTAACAACGTAGCAAATCGAGCATGGGGTTTACACTGTCACTTTGGGCTGAATTCTAACCACTTACTGCCCTCTAACGGTGAAAATACCGCCAAAATCCCTGAGATGACATTCATCAGCATAAGGTTTGACGGTGATTTCACCATTAGAGGGTGGTAAGCTGTTAATCAATCTGGCCCCTTCTCTGATTTATGTTTACCATGATCTGAATGCTGCCACCAAATTTCGGGAAGATCCAGCTAACAACCATGGTACAGGGTGCGTAAAAAGTATTGACGCACCTACATTTTGTTTCAGCTCCAGCTTTCTTTTTCTACCTCTCTAGGTTTTTGTGTGTTATTTTTGTTTCCTGTATTGTGCTCAAAAAACACTCAGAAACATGACCATCGTCGCTACGGTGGCCCTTTTTTGTCTGTTACCCAAAGAGCTGAATATTTCCTTAACAAGAGAATTAGGCGCTGTTCGAAACGGTTGGTGAGGAAAGAGGTCAGCAACCTAAACGTCAGCTACGGCTCCTTTATAACAGATAAAGATTACAATATGTTCAAGCACGATAACGTTCGAATCCAAAATTATCAATCTCTGTCCGATAACGGCAAACAGGTAACGCGTGCAGGTGTGGACAGCTTCTCAGACGAACACAGCTTAAGTATGAATCCGCTGGATTACTCTTTTTAGGCGATTTTGGAGAATGAGGTCTGTGCTACTTTAAACAGAAGTGACCATTCGCAGAAGGCTACCCTGTTAAAAGCACGGGACGAAATCCAAGCGAGTACTTGCGTGCTCATGAATTTTTCCGCCGTGTTCGCTCCTGTATTCACAGTAAAGGAGTCATTGTCAATTACGAGTTACTCTATCGTGTTCGCAAGATCATTTTTCGTATTTCTCAAGTGAATATTTGAAAACTTTCTGCGAATTACTATTTCCGCAATCGCCATTTACTGCGTCAATACTTTTTACGCACCCTGTAAATAAGATCGCAGCGAGAAGTTTTGCAGAGCACCGCTTCCAACGGGCAGGCGGGTGTTCGGGAAGGAGATCGACCTCCTCTGCATACAGTGCATTCAATGACTGTTAAATGAGTACGACAGCGTTGAGTGCTCCAATATTTGCTAAGCTTTGGAGCTTTCTTGTCAAGAGCGGAAACGTCGTTTTTTGCAAGACGGTTTCATTGTGTGTACCTCAGAAATTGAACGAAAATTGATTTATTTAACAGCCAAAAAACACCGGCTCATTTCCCAGCACCTCCTAAACACCACTCCTACCATCTGACAAAGTAATTGGACTATCGAGATAGAGGAAGTGAGGAAGACTGGGCAGTGAACAAGGAAAAATAGAGTACGTTTGCCACAAACGGATTCATAGAATGCTGTACTGAATTGCGTTACAGCAAAACAGAAGAAGTGCCCACGATGTTTGGAAGGACACACCTTGCTGCTTCGCTTTGCCGAATTGGTAAGCTCTGTAGAGTTATAGCTTCAGGGTAAAGAGCAAGCCATTAACCGCACCTCTCAACAGCTCTTAAACTGATCTACTCCTCCTTGTTAGACTTATAGTTAGTTGCGAGGACAGGCTTCAGCCATACCATCAGATTCGCGTACTCGGGAAGGTAGGCTGGGACCTCTATTATAGTGTGATCTCACAAAATTATCGAACATGCGAATGATTTCGGACACACACAATTTTCGAACATTCGAATTCGAATATATCCGTGAACCGTGATTTCCTGAGTATTTGAATTAGAATACACTCGAAGAACGCAATTTTCTCAACAATCGAGCTCGAGTATTCGAATTCGAATCGGAATTATTCAAATAGCTATTTAGATGGGTCATTCGAGTATAGCTATGATCTCTAGCACAGCAACGACGACCAAGGACGAAGAAGTCCGTCCCAGCACTTCCCTGTACCCATGTCGAAAGATGTAAAAAGAGAAGAGGCAAGCACAGAAAGGAATAGCGGCCGCTGACGAGAACAGCCAACTCTGTGAGTGTGCGGAACTAGAGCGGTGAGAGAAAAGAGGAAGCTTCCGCTAGCAGCAATTAAGTACAGATGGCAATCGTCTATAGAATTGCCATAAAATACACCACTAATCTTCGCTGACAGCTGCTCAACCGACATCGCTCTTCGAAAGATTTCCGGCGCTACATACCTATCCACTTTCTCATCAGACTGAGCAAGAATACGTACAACATGAAAGGTTTGCTTTCCCCTGAAATACTACAGTGCTTGCATGTATAAGTTCTACAAAAAATGCCGATTTAAACACCTCGAATTATAGAGCGTAGAATCACTATATTGCGACTCACCTCTATTTTTCTTTTTCCTTTCATATGAGCTCTACTACGTTGAGCTTTCCAAAGATCACTCCGGCCAGTTACACACAGGGCGAAAAATCAGGTGGTGTGGAGGTCGTTGGGATCGCTCTAAAACTTTCCCACACATAAAGCTTCACGCTTAGCGAGCCCCACACCACCTGATTTTTGGTTTTCTGTTTTCAAAACGAGCTGTGGAACTCTCTGTAACTAATGGGGCATGAATCGCATGCCCCTCTGTACTTCCACGAGCTAACACACGTCGATTAGCTGTGCTAGTGACGCGCGATGGGAGGGGGGCGTTCGTATGGCTGGCTGGTTGTAGGCGCCGCCCCCGCGCGCCTAGGTGGCCATACCTGCGGCGTCATCCCCCCGCTCGCCGTCTCCGCTCATGCTGTGGCACCCGTCGCGCGCGCGGCGGACAACGACCCGACGGAGGCCGTCGTCGGCGGCCCCACGACCGCGTCCCGACGGACGAGCGGAGCACACAGGTCGACCAGATTTGCTGGGACTGCAATTAACAGGATGTTCACAGGATTTACAAAACCAGTGTAAAGATACGTGTTGGCGTGAAACAAGCATAGCTCTACATCAGAATTTCGAGCTCCATCTAATGAACGCGAACTTGGGCGCGTGCAGCTCAGTCGGAGGAGGCGCGACTGTCGCGTGCACCCGATACCAGGTTCCAGGTTCGGATTTCCCGCCCAGGCCAACCAAGCCTTCCATCCCTCCGGGGTCGGTGAATTGGTACCAGACGTGTCTAGGAAGGATAAAGCGCTGACTTGTTCATTGGCTGGCCACCGCAAGTCATTGTATGGCCAAATACGCATTTATGTCGCCTCCACGACATCCCGTTGAAGTAGAATGCGCTGGCGCATCCCAGAAGGGATTGAGTAACGCCGTCCTTTATCCTTTATCCTTTTTTTATCTAATGAACTCTACCTCAAGCTTATCAATGCCACCGTTGATGCGATATTCTTCAAATTTGAAACTGAAAAATAATTCTTCGCAAACCTGCTACGAGGCTGTAAAAGGAATGTTTTCAGACTAAAATTTCACACAGAATTCAACTACGTCGTCTAAATACCTTCTAGAGGAGCTATTTTTTAAAGAAAAAATTGTGTGGGTGACACCGTTGGGGACATGTCCCCAAGACAATATTCTACGCAGAATTCAACTACGAAATTTATGTTCACAAATATAGTGTGTCCCAAAAATGTGTACGCTGTTTGAAAGGTGATAACCTTGCTCAGAATAAAGGTATGAAGAACTTAATGGCTCATATAACATTTTAAGATAGTAAAAATTTTCTGACAAATGAGCGGTGTGGATTGCGCCATGCACTCGTCTGAAACCTTGCATTTTATACTCGAATAATTGTTTTCGCTTGAATACTTGTTATAATTTCTCTAAAAAGTGGCCGTTTCAATTGATGTGAGCTTCTTTAAAGGTTTGAAAGTTAAAAACACATTATGGCTTGCGAAAGTGCAGGGCATCCTAGAAAATGCATGTTTTCTTTGAGTTGTTCTATAATCGGTGATAGTGAAGCTTTTGAAGATGTTTAACACTCATATAAAAGCACAAGGTAACGAAATTTCTGTGGCTTTCAAATAGTCAAGATTGCGCCATGCACTCGACTGAAACCTTGCATTTCAGACTCGATTGATTGTGCATTGGCTAACTGCTTGTTAAAATTCTGTTACTACTTGGCCACACTAACTTGTGCAGTGCCTCTTTTAACGCTTAGAAATTGACGACGACATGTAAGTTTATTGATTACACAATTTATCGCTTTCGCTATCGCTCTAATAACCTTCTCTAGATTTCTAAGTCCATAACAAGAGTCAGGCTTGGCTCTAAGCTTTTCTACGAAAAGAAGGAGTTTATCCTGAAGTTCCAATGGAAGTTTGAAAACACCGTCGAAGTGCGTAGGCGACTCAGCGACACCCTTTATTGACTGTAGAGTGGAGAATTTGTGATACTTCACTATATGGTCTATTCACAGAAGTCATGACGGCGGTAAGCAACGATTGATTAATAGACATGTCCTACTATCTGGTAATAAACATAACCATGGCCTCCTGGACTCACAGCCTCCAGAAGGTCAAGGTCTTATGAGAGTGCAATGAAAGACTATGTGTTTAGTGACCTCGTTTATCCCAAGAGCTGAAGTTTAAGACCGCTTGATTGAGGTCCACAAAGAATCGATAATTTGATCACTATCAGTTGATGGCGATCGAAACTTTAAAAACGAAATTTAGAATCGTGTTCAGTGACCTCAATTACCCCCAGGGCTGATGTTTCGAACCGCTGAATGACATCCACTAAGACTCGATAAATTGACCAATATCGGTTGATGATCGATCGAAACATCAAAGACGAGCTTCAGATTCGTGTTTGACGATCTCGGTTACCCCCACGGGATAAGTTTTGGACCGCTTGAATGACATACACAAAAAACACACAACTCTTTTATATGTAATAGGATAGGATATCCAATTCGTGATTGAATTCTGCGTAGAATGTTGTCTTGGAGATATGTCCCCAACGGTGTCATCCACACAATTTTTCTTTAAAAAGAGCTCCTCTAGAAGGTATTTAGACGACGTAGTTGAATTCTATGTGAAATTTTAGTCTGAAAACATTCCTTTTACAGCCTCGTAGCAGGTTTTCGGAGAATTATTTTTCAGTTTCAAATTTGAAGAATATCGCATCAACGGTGGCATTGATAAGCTTGAGGTAGAGTTCGTTAGATGGAGCTCGAAATTCTGATGTAGATAAATCCTCTGAACATCCTGTTAATTGCAGTCCCAGCAAATCTGGTCGACCTGTGTGCTCCGCTCGTCGGTCGGGACGCTGTCGTGGGGCCGCCCACGACGGCCTCCGTCGGGCCGTTGTCCGCCGCGCGCGCGACGGGTGCCACAGCGTGAGCGGAGACGGCGAGCGGGGAGATGACGCCGCAGGTATGGCCACCTGACCGCGCCTCCGCGGTGCCCACGACCAGCTGATACGAACGCTACGCACCCACGCGCGATGGGCCAGCACCCTGCGGCAACGGACAGGTTGAGGTCTTATGCCGCTAAATAAGTATTCTTTCTCGCCTCGTTCCGAACATCATTGTAAAAAACATTGCGATCTTTACACAGTTCGAGTGGTATAAAAATTCGTGTTCCTACAGATACAAGAAGACAGCAAACCTTCTGAAGTCGCAAAAAAGTGATACTGGTAAGGAATGGCACATGTGAAGATTGCGCCAAGAGCAGGATCAGGTTTTTATGTGTATGTTTGCTACATCTGCATCAGACATCTGTATATGCTACAAGTATTAAGAAGTAGGTAAATTCCAGGAACAACGGAAAGCGATTATAACAGCGATTGAGACACAACAGTAAAACTGAGTTACATTGGAGGAATTAAAACAAAATTGGAATGAAAAGCACCTTCAAGTGAATACTACTACTTCTTCTTCAATTCAGTCTACTTGATGTTTTAGGAAGAGATTTGTATCGAGCCAATAGCTCTCGAGTTAATAGAAGCTGAAAATTCCTAAGTGTTCGATATAAATACTTTCAATTCTGTAGGTATGTGGACTTCAGGGACAGGAAAAAATAACTTCGCTGTCCTTTCCCTGAGAAGAACGACTTCCTTCCTTTTATCGCGAACACGTTTTTTCACATGCAGCAACTTATGACTTTTCCAAAAACTAACATTTTTGACATGAGACTTAGAGGAAAACTAACATTTTCCTCTAAGTCTCATGCCAAAAATCGCGCCTACTTCAACCTGCAAAGCAGGCTAGTAGAACCAATTATTACATTAAGGAATCGCAACTTTGCTGTTCAGACAGTTCTGGCGATTTATAATTTATTTCACACACACACACACACACACACACACACACACACACACACACACACACACACACACACACACACACACACACACACACACACACACACACACACACACACACACACACACACACACACACACACACACACACACACACACACACACACACACACACACACACACACACACACACACACACACACACACACACACACACACACACACACACACACACACACACACACACACACACACACACACACACAACTCTCGTTCAAGGAGCATTGTGATCTTACAGTGAAGAAAGCGGATGGAGTTGTTCATAGAGTTCTCAAGTCTTCAAGAACAAACTCAGTCAAACATGCACTGCTCGCTTAGAATTCGCACGTTAGACCAATTCTTCAACTTCGCACTTCAGTATTCAGTCGTAAACGTGTGAGCAAGATATCACCAGACTCGAATCTTTGCAGAACAGTTTCACTAGGAAACTTTGGATAAGACTCCATGTATGCGATTACACTACCATCCCGTCACCATCCGTGGAAAACAAAAAGTTCAATTCGAGCACCCTAGCATATCGCAGAAGAGCTGATCTAATTATGATTTACAAGAGTATAAATGGCTCGGTCGGGATTATGTACCGTGGCGGAATTTTATTCACTCGCTTGTTCTAGCACTAAGGGAGGTTAGTGGATAGCCCAGTTCTCCTGGCAAAAAAAAAACAAATAGTATGTGATCGGCGTTCCTTACTTGCCGAGCCGCGCTGAATTTCTGATATTGTCAAAGAAACGCGCTTTACCAAACTCACTGATCAGTACAAAAGACGTTCATGGCATGTATTAGAAGTTACCGTCTTCTATTGACTTTCGTGTTGCATGGTCTATTTACAGTTATTCCTGTGTTCGCGGTGTTCTCTTACTATTTGTTTGCTTTGTTGTGTGGACATCCATATATTTATTGTATATATATAAAATAATAGACATTTTTGAGGTCAATTTTACAGATAGCGGAAATGCCATCTATGGGGTTATGTGACGGGACATTGCTCCTTTTTGAGCTTTTCTTTGGCTTTGTCTTCTTCTTGATGTTTACAGACCCCTAGCTTCCCCACGTTGTAATTGTAGTAGCTGCTTCCTTAATTTTATTTTTGAGTTTGTGTTGAATGATTGTACTAGGTCGGACCGAAAATTCCCGCTGTTTTTCACTTCTAAATGTTCCAACTGTTCGTTCTTTTGTTCAGTGGTAGCTATCCTAGGTATGATAAAAACTATTGCATTCGTCATGCCTCTGCCAACGAAATCGAGTGGCAAGAATTTTCTAGTTGGGAACGATTGATTATGAGTTCTTGAAAAGTTGTGATACATTCCCTACATATCTCTGCACGCCATGATACTTTTCCTTTGGAAGTTTTCTCAGAAATGTGAAGAAATAGCATTGTGTGAACGAAACGAGTGAAAATTACGCAGTCAGATAAAACGCCGGACTCCGCACAATACAGTTTTGTAGGAATGACGATGTTTGTTTATGGAGCTGTCGCTCAGAAGGCTATGATCCCTTTATTCATCCGAACAGGACAAATTACAAGAAATTGTCATTGTTTTCCCCAGTTCCCATCAGCATCATTGGTTCTAAATTACCAGCTTGCCTGCTGGATTCCTTCATGAGTCGTGCCAGCAATACATCACCAAATACCAAAAATGGTCGTCGGAGAGCGACCCAGACGTTTTGGTGAAGGTTCCGTCTAAGTTCCTCGCAAAACTCTTTCACTTGCTGCGAATGACCCGGGCTTTAAAATGCGTAATGCAGCTTTGAGAAGATGATCGTCCATCAATCTTACAAGAAAAAAGAAATCAACAATGAACTTCTAAATAAACCTTTTTTTCTTCACAGGACACAGGAAGCTCGATCAGCTGGTATCTACTCCAATATCTCATAACTTGAACTAGGTCATCAAAATAACAGCTGCCCTTTGCTTTCATTGCTCCACCAGACGAGCTCTTTTTCTTAACAAGGCTTTTCGTTGTTTCAAGGTTACTTAGATGCCAGTCTTTTACAAACGAACTCCTAGACAATTCCTTCTCAAATCAACTCTATTCTGACATAGCATTTGCGAAATTCAAGCCATAAAATTGTTAAATGAGACAAAATTGCGCTTTTCGACCGCTACACTAAGTGGATTAAACTCTTTACCATTGAATAGATACCTTATATACATCTCGTACAAGAGTTGAAAACCGTGTTTATTCTCTTTTTTTGTGGTACTAAGAACGCCTATCCCGGCGTTCTTAGTACAAAAAGCCCTGAAAAGGCTGGAACATTCAAAGTAAATAGTGAAACGTGGGAAACTTTCGGTCCAGTGATTATTTGCTGTCGAGAACCTTCAAACGAGTTCGCCCGGTTAATGAGATCTGTGAGGAGCACCAAACCACTGCAGCTTCATATATAACTACGCAGGCAAAGTTCCACAGGACCGGAGCTGAGCAGGAGGAAATGATCGGCTTGGGGAGCTCTCAAGAACTTCGAAGAAGATGCGAAGAAGACGATGAACGTCCGACTCCTTGCCCTCCTTTTCGACTCCACTGTTCTTCCTGCTCTAACATACGTCTCAAATACATGGGCCATACGAAAGCAGGATCAACACGCGATCAACGTCGCGCAGCTTGGATACGGGAGGACGGCGGTCGGAGTGACACGACTCACGCAAGTGAGAGAAAGCCTCCGGAGTTCCGAGTTCTTCGAAAATTAGGTGGGCCGGCCACGTAAGACACCCGCTGACGAGAGCGGTCACCGACTGGATTCCGCGGGATGTCAAGAGAACACTAGGACGCCACCCACGCGTTGGCCGGACTTCTTCGTGAAAGCCCTGAACGAACAATATGGCGCTCTTCGTGCCCCTCGAGCGAGGAGGACCCATTGGAGCACTCTGGCACGCGACAGGGACGAATGGAGACCTGCTGACGCCCTCTCGAGCAAGTCGATGATCAACGGGAGGACAGGTGGCAAGTGACAAGTAACATGCAGGACCGTTCGAAGTGTGTATGTTGAATTAATCAGTGTTGATTCATGTGGAATACAAGGAGGAGACGTTGTAGTACTACCACAATTTTGTGTCCGCTAAAAATACTGTGCAAATCTTCGAGCGAAAACAGGTCTCATCTGAAGGAGAGTGTCTGAGATAATGTGTATTACTGCCTCATCTTGGGTGTAGCCGAAGTTATGACTAAAAATCGAATAGGAAGTCGATTCCTGGGGATGAATTTTGACTCAATTCCCTCCAAGTTTTAGTACTAATGTCTCTTCTCGTGGTCATTTGCTGTGAAATAGTTTATGGCTGACCACCAGTTCGTGGAGCAGTTTAATCGCACTTGACATGATTTGTCTTCTGGCCGCTGAAGTCGTCGATGCGGTTGTCGCATCGCATCGCGGCGCGCTGGAACAACTGCGATCCTTGATGAAAACATTTGAAAACTATTAGGCATGGTATTAGACGTTTCCGCTTTTATATGTTTTAGACAACATGCGATGTAAACGTAGAAATTAAATTCCTAGCAAAGCAAGGAAAGGGTAAGTAGACATTGAACAAGTTCATCTGGTCAACGTGGAGCAGACGGATGTGGTCGTGGACTAACGGGTAGTGCGAATGAGAACTCCCTGCTCCCACATGCGTGACAAAAACGCAATCTGGAGCAGTTCTCAAACGGGGTTAATGTGCCTTATAACGACTGCAACCACTGCTAATTCATAGGTACCAATCCATGCAAATGTAGACAGTCGTGAAAGATAGACTGATCGACTGATCGCTCATTTGTAGCCCATCAAGCCTGAAAATGGCTATCGAAGCCCGAGCAATGAGTTTTGGGATCCGTGGTTGAGCATATATTCCACCTATATCAAATGTTAAATTTTTGAAGTACAAGATGCCGAAATCGAGGAGAATGATGGGCATATAATTCGGCAGTACGTCAGTAAGCGGCGCTAGTCGGGAAACTGGCCTACTCCTTAAGCAGCCATGAGAGTCATTCCTTGAAGTGTTTCACGGACTGGTTAATGAGGGGGTCGGTTCAAGAAACTAGACATCCTTCATCACTGAAGGTGCTCAAAAAAGCTAAGGCAGGTGGAGTAAGGCATCTTCTAGTTCTTCCCACAAATAAGGATCGCTATAACGTTTATAGAACGTACTCCAAATGAAGACTTTTTAAAGATAACCCTTGGACAAACCACTTCGAAAGGTCTGCAACAGTTTTGGGCACTATTGTACTTTACGGACTCCAGAGGGCGAGGAGAGGTCGAAACAAATTTTCGCCCAAACTTCGCCCAGGGGGGTTATTTAGGGTGCTGATCACCCTAAATATTTAGGGTGCTTTTTCGACCTCTTCTCGTCCTCTGGAGTCCGTAAAGTACAATAGTGCCCAGTTTTGTGGCATGCCTCCCTGCCGCTCTTGATCAAGTCCTTCAGTGGGAGCGGGAATGTACCAGGCTGTCCAATGATTCCTGTCCGAAAGTTTTCAAAATTCTATAATTTTCCTTAGAAGTGTGGTAATATCACGCCAGTGTAAAAACCTTCTAGAAGGTTCTCCAGAGTTCCACGACAGGGGTATATAAGGCGCAGTCGCCGCGTCTAACTACCAGTAAAAGCTAAAATGGACCAAGGTCGAATTCGTACGTTCGTGTACTACGGGGGACGGAACTTTTACTCACTTTTGGCCGCGCCGGCCGCCGCGCGTGCATGCCGCGTGCGCGACGTCGCCAGCCATTCACTGGTGGTGCGCACCAGGGATGAGCGGATAATGAAATTTTGAAACCCGGATAACGGATGACGGATAATTTTGCTCGAAAATGGCCGGATAACGGAAAAACGGATAACGAACAAACAACAAAAATTAAAACTCGTTTCAAATTGCTCTAATTTCAACAGCAGATTAGGAGTTGAAGCACTGTTAATTTATAAGCCATTCCTAGATAATTAATAGCGTTTTTTAAGCATATGCAGTCGCAGGATTAACGACTCCCTACATTTATCAGCCGTTTAGTTTTTTTTTTTTCAATTGAAGCTGCTAAAAAATAGAATGATCCTTGGAAGAACAATTCTCCCGATGTCTCTTGACTTTTCCATGCTATGGAGAAGACGGAGACGTCTAGTCGAATAAAGTCCACATAACAATCTTGATTCTGCACCAATATAAGAACTGTTATAGTTGTTGCTGCCCTATAGCACTCCAAGATCTAAGGTACTTGAACATGGAATTATCTGGGATAGATACAATACTAACGTTCTATCTTTTAGTAACAGAAAGCAATTGAGTAGGCCAATTGCAAATTTAAGGACTCATGACATCTAGAAGGGCAGGATTATCCGACGCATTCCAAAAAGGGAGTGGTTCCCTGTGTAATAGAGAACTAGAAAACTTCACTAGAAAGCTCACAAATATAACGAACCTGCATGTCTTGCAGCACCCGCGATTCTAAGTTTATTTAATACAGTTTGTTGCACCGCTGAAATGTTTAGTGGGGAAGTCGCTCCCTCAATGTATCAGAATTGAACCTATTTCCCTTTCGCTCGTATTCACTGCTGTATTGCGGTATTTGTTTGGTGGTTCACAACAGCATATGACTAAAAGCACACCTCTACCGCATGCAAGCAAAACGAACACACTGCAATAGTGGAGCCACATGTGACACGGCGCAAAGGTCGGCGGTAAAAATTCATTCTAGGTTGAGCCAGGCCCTGCACTGTTAACGGTCGCTAATAGCAGTTTGTATACCTTCCTGGTATGCATGACTTGAGATGAATGAGCAATGCTATGCTTAGTAGGCCTCATGATTGCATGACAGATGCTAGCGACTCTGAAAGGATAGAATTGAGAAATCTTTAAAGCTATGTAACCAGTTCTCAATTGAGGAAATACCTCAACTAACCCTCCTGGATTTGAACGACTTTCGCTGTTTTTGACAACCACTCTCACGATCATGAAGGATCCTTTACATAGTCCACCCATCACCACGTTCAACCTAGGAGTCATGTAATTTGTTGTTCGTTATCCGGCCCAAAATCGCCGGATAACGAACAACAAAACGGATAGTCCAAAAACCCCCAGAAACCGGATAACGGATAACGGATAACGGTTAATCCGCTCATCCCTGGTGCGCACGAGATTTACGCATATGAGTTCCATCGGCTTCTTGCTGTATGGACCTGTGAACGGGAACTGGCTACTGCGAATTTTTGCTGTTGACTAACAGCAAACTAACTGACACTAACAGCTGACATTATTGGGACTACTATTGTGATAAGGTCTTCACTATTAATAGGAAGTTAGTGATAATAGTATATCTGATAGTCTAACCAGGATACTATCTCAACGGTAGGTCGGAACGGCGCAAGTGTTGCATATGGGCAGAACCGCCTCTACCTGGGAAGTAATAAACTGCAGGTATCTCGGCCCCAATACAACTCTGCGCAGAGTTAGGGGCGACGGAAGCCGCGTGTTGGCGCCCTGTTGATTCACGTGCTCCACAGGTGACGGGCGCGCGGGATGAGGGCTCGTATCGCGGCTCAGCGCAGTGCACAGGTGATGTAGCAGGGAAGCGTTCGGGCTTGTGAGCGAGGGATCGAGGGTTTGGATCCCGCAGACTGCGTTTTGCACTTTTGCAAAATCCATGTTTATCATATAGGTAATCCACCTAGGGGTACTAGATTGCGTTATAGAGCATGTTTACATATAACATATGCTTCAAACTACAGATTAGCTAAAATGTTCACTACTGTGTGTCACTTATTTTAAGCCTATTTTGTGTGAAGCTATAGTTATGTAACGATAGATACTTTGTGGCACTAGTTAAAAGTTCTGACTCCACCGACAAGACTTCGGTCAAAAAAAAATCCGCTGAAACTTTGTCTAGGGGGTTATTTGTGGTGCTGATCAGGAATCTGATATCCGTTTTTCATGATTCGGTCGGAGACCACCCATACCGTTAACAACGGTGGTCCAGGCAGGGTCACCGATTTCGCTGAAACTTCTTCTAAGGGAGTTATTTGGGGCGCTGATCACGAATCTGACATCCGTTTTTCACGTTTCTGTCTCTACCTGCCGTCATCAGCTGAAACTTTAAGAATTTAATTCTGTGCCTTCCTGTATCTATATTATCCAGCCGAATGGTGGAGATCGGATATCAGATTCGTGATCAATACCCCAAATATCCGCCTAGACAAAGTTTCAGGGAAATCGGTGACCCTGCCTGGACCACCCTTGGGTGGTATGTTATATGTAAACATGCTCTATAACGCAATCTAGTACCCCTAGGTGAATTACCTATATGATAAACATGGATTTTGCAAAAGTGCAAAACAAACGCAGTCCGCGGGATCCAAACCCTCGATCCCTCGCTCACGAGCCCGAGCGCCTCCCTACTACGCCACCTGTGCACTGCGCTGATCTGCGATACGAGCCCTCATCCTGCGCGCGCCCGTCAGCTGTGGAGCACGTGAATCAACAGGGAGCCAACACGCAACTTCCGTCGCCCCTAACTCTGCGCAGAGTTGTATTGGGGTCGAGATACCTACAGTTTGTTACTTCCCAGGAAGAGGCGGTTCTGCCCATATACAACACTTGCGCCGTTCCGACCTACCGTTGAGATAGTATCCTGGTAAGACCATTAGTAGAAACCTTGTTATACCATCTTCACGTCAAATTTGACACTTCTTACGTCGCATTGAGAATTATTCTAAACTAGCGTGATGCTTTTCAAATCAAAGTGAACGTCTTCCAAATCAAAGCGATCGACATTCGGTCAAACTAGGGGATCTCTATGGAGAGCAGGATAATTGTTTGCTTAAGGAAATTTTGGTATAATTTTCTTGGGCTTTAAGCTTTAAACCATTATTTTTCCTCAAAAAATTAGAGTTTTAAAAATTTCAAACAATGTCTTCACTTACTGAGCAGGTAAATTAAATATTAAAGAAGTCATTCTGAAAATTCGAAGAGGTTCATTTTTTTCGCAAGAAGTTCATTACTCGAACGATGTTATTCTAACCTTTTTGTAGAGCCTCCATTAAACGTGGAAGAAGCCCGTTTTGATTTCAAAAGCGTTAGACATGTTTAGAAGAGTCTCCAGTTTGGTCCGATACTATGTATGTACTGCAACATGTTCAAAGGTAGACAATCAGCAAGAGCGGGTCGACGATTGGCAATTTTCCAGCCGTCGATAATCGGTGCAGGACCCACGCGCACGAAGCTAACAAGCCGTACGCGTTTTCGTCGAGCCATCGCGGGCTTGCCGCGGACGGCGGCGTCGCGCCCGAGGCGCGCTGCCAAAAGTGAGTAAAAGTTCCCGCACCCGTGTACTACGAGTGGCTGCTGGGCAACGACACGGGCACCGCGGTCGCCAACGTCTGCAGAGCGTGCAAGGAGGATGTAGTGTCCCAACGCACAGTCAGGCGCTGGTTCAATCGTTTCGAGAGCGGCGACACGAGCCTCGAGGACAGGGAACACCCGCTGAAGATCATGCTCTGCTTCTGGTGGGACGCCAAGGGCATGCCGTACTTCGAGCTGCTCCCGCAAAGCAGGATGGTCACCGCCTCCATCTACACCGATCAGCTCGAGAAACTAGCCGCCGCCATCTGAGAAAAGCGTCCCCGACGGGCCTCGGTCCACCTGCTGCACGACAACGCGCGCCCCCACGTGGCGAAGGAGACCCAGCAGAAGTTGGTGACGCTCGGCTGGGAGACGGTTGCCCATCCGCCGTATTCCCCGGACCTCGCCCCCTCCGACTACCACTTGTTCCGCCCGCTGAAGCACCATTTGGCCGAAAGAAAATTCACCAACTACGACAACCTCAAATCCGACATCGCGGACTTCTTCGAGTCGCAGCCCCGGGGTTCTGGGCGAAGGGCATCGTCGACCTGCTCAATCGATGGGCCACTGTTGTGGATAACTGTGGTGATTATATTGTTGATTAGACTTGTTTTCCAATAAAGTTGAAAAAAATTAAAAATGGTGAAATTTTCGGACAAAAATTATTGGACAGCCTGGTAGAATGCTGCGGAGAATTGCGGCTACATTTGCAGCACGTAGGGCCACCTCAAAATCCAGGTCGGCAGCGATGCGAGCGGCAGCAACGTCCGGGAAGTATGGACGGGCGACAAGAGGATAAGAGCGACTGCGGAGCGTAGTGTGCGTAACTACACAATTTAGGCGCCAACGACTGGTCGGGAAAGAAAAAGAAATCCGGTCTTAAAGCACCTTCCTGCTGTTTAACCTTCTTTTCTAGACTTCGATTGAAGCAATCACCCTATATATCTACGACAGATGAGTGCCGCAATGGTTTGAATCGCAGGAGTCTGTGCGGATTTCCTGTTATTTGGCATGAAAACCTAAAAGAACCTTGGAAATGTGTACGCTCGCCATAGTCGAACGGTACCACTCTCTGTTAATAAGCTAGAACTCATCGAGGATACTTTGTGGATAATAGATTGAATTGAGCAAGCACGTTAGCAAATTTCGAGCTCTTCCGACCTTCAACGGCGGTAGACTGTGCGCTCGAACGCTAGCACTGTCACCTGTCCATACTTCTCAACTCGAGTAACACATTCGAGTCGAAAAGGCCTCATACCATACACCACTAAACCAGCGGAATTCACAAAAACATGACTTTTCAGATACACACAGTTGTTCTCTGTTTGCAACAAACTTGT